>CM024761.1:99544731-99638344 GCA_014218235.1 Colocasia esculenta | reverse complement strand
CAGTGAAGAGAATCCACCAGAAAGTGACCTCTCTGAAGAGCAACACTCACAAGATCAAATTCCTTAAGGACAAGATACTCCCGGCCCTTCAACAATCACAAATGTGAGGTATTCCAAAGATCACCCACTTGATGATGTGATAGGTAGTTTAAATGATTCTGTTCAAACGAGGTCTCAAGTAAGAAAAATAATTGAACATGATCTTTTTGCTTTGGTTTCAAGTGGAACCCAAAAGTTGAAGAAGCCTAAAAGATAACTCATGGATGATGCTATGCATGAGGAAACTTGGTCAATTTCAAAGAAATAAGTATGGAGTTTAGTTCTAGAACCCCTGAATTTCTATCATAGGAACTAGATGGGTGTTTAGGAATAAATAATGAAGAAGGAAAAGTGGTCAGAAATAAAGCAAGACTCGTAGCAAAAGGATATAGTCAAGAATTTGGTGTAGACTTTGAAGAGTCCTTTGCTCCTGTAGCCAGGTTAGAAGCAGCAGAATTTTATTGGCATATGCATGCTCCCATAAGTTCAAACTCTATCAAAATGGATGTTAAAACTGCTTTCTTAAATGGCTATATCAAAGAAGAGTCTATGTTTCTCAACCACCAGGTTTTGAAAATTCTGAAATGTCTAACCATGTGTATAAATTGCACAAAGCTCTTTATGGTTTGAAACAGGCACCTCGAGCTTGGTATGATGACTAAGCAATTTTCTGGTAAGCAAAAACTACTCAAGAGGTAAAGTGGACCAAACTCTCTTCACTAAGAAAGTTCGCAATCACATAATGTTGTACAAGTTTATATGGACGATATCATATGGTTCTTTACTAACCCTTCACTGTCTGAAGAATTTTCTAAACATATGCACAGTGAATTTGAGTGAGTCTAATGGGGGCTTCCTTCAATTCTTCTGGTTTGCAGGTGAAACAACATGAAGAAGGCTTCTTCATAAAGAAAAAATATGTCAAAGAGCTTCTCAAACGATTTCAATTGAGCAAGCCAAACCAGCCTCCACCCCAATGAGCACAACGCGTCAAATTGGAAAATGATGAGAAAGGTAAACCGGTAGATGCAAAGCACTTCCGAGGTATGATTGGCTCACTCCTTTATCTACTGCAAGTAGACCGGATATACAATTTAGTGTTTGCCTTTGTGCTAGATATCAATCTAGTCCAAAGGAAAGCCATTTAATTGCAGTCAAGAGAAATTTCCGATATCTCTCAGGCACATACAATTTGGGTTTTGGTACACAGCAGGCAGTAGTTTTGATTTGATCTCATATTCTGATGCTGATTATGCTGGATGTAAAATTGACAGAAAAAGCACTAGTGGATTGCCAATTCTGCGGTTGGCATGGTTTCGTGGGCATCCAAGAAGCAACACTCAGTTGCACTCTCCACTGCAGAGGCGATATGTCGCTGCAGGAAGTTGTGCAGCTCAAGTGTTGTGGATCAAAAGTCAGTTAGCTGACTATAAGTTGAAATGGATGCACACCTATCCTGTGACAACACAAGTGCTATCAACCTTTCAAAAACCCCTGTCCAACACTCAAGGACTAACACATTGAAATCCGTCATCATTTCTTGAGAGATGAAGTTGCCAATAAAACCTTGGAACTTAATTTCATTCCCACAGAAAAACAATTGGCTGATATTTTCACCAAACCCTTGTCTGAAGATAGATTCACATCCTTAAGAGAGAATGGGTTTGTGTAAAATGCAATGAAGCTAACTATCCATATTGGAGTATGCTTTTATGTGTGAATGACTATGTGGTATATCAAATGGTGAACTGTGGAAGAACAAGTTCGGCTTGTGGAAACTATCATCATGCGGTGAGAAATATTCTCCGCCAAGTATCCTAGTCCCATTTCATATAAAGGCCCTGTACTTCACATAGGATTTTTAGTTTCATTACATTTTATCATGTTAACTCCATGAAACAATGCTTTTTCTGTGACCATGTGCTTGTGTATGACTTTCCTTCATGAACATTTTGTCTTGTATCAAATGCTTGTGTGAATCCTTGCTTAGATGTGTGTCAACACGTGCACACACTATGGGGAGTAAGTGAAGGGTAGATGAGTTTTATTTCTTCATGAGGAAACTCCTCCTACATGTTCTTGTTGAACTCTCACTTCTTTGAACTCAATGTGCAATCAATCTAAAATCAGAAAAATCCAATCTGTTTATATCTGTGATAGACTCATTCCATCTGTCGACAGGTACACTCAGTTTTGTTCTGACTGAAACTTCAATTCATCAGTCTGTGTGCATCTGTCGACAGACAGATTCCTTCTGTCGACAGATACACACATTCTTCTTTATTGTTCAATTCCTTCTCATACTTCTCAAGAAAGTGTTCTTTGATTGATTTAAGGTAAACATTAGTTTGTTTGTGTGCAATATAACCTTTTCATATCCAATAATGTCAAAGTCGTGAACCAAGTCGAAAAGATGTTTGATGCAACACTTGATTGAGGTTTTTAGATCATTTTGAACACAATGAGCAAACCAAATGATTTTTAACATCTCCTTTGAATAACTCCCTTGTCGTTAAACATGAATCTAAAATGATTTGAAAAATCAGAAAGCTCTTGCATTTAATGTTCTACATTATAACTTACCTAAAGAAATCTCTTGTACTTGATGAAAAGTAAAAAAAAAAAAAAAAAAAGAGAAAAGCTACCATTCTTCGGTTCAGTCAAAAATTTATCTCTCGTTATGGATGGAGGTGAGCAATGATGAAAATGACTAGTAACCGGGGACATGGGCATCACCAATGTCGGTCTTCACGTCAAAAGGGGTTTCATTATCTCTATACAATGGCTTGAAGGACACTCACATGAGTAACTGGGGGTATTGGCATCACAAGTGTCTACCTTCACATGAAAAAGCGAAAGTGCTCCTCATTGCCACTCTTTCCATCTTCGTTGTTTAAAGTTTCTAAAATCATACCAGAAATAGAGTGAAGCCTCCGAAAACTTTTTATGTCAAGTCCAATGTGCTTCTTGGGTAAGATATTCTAATGGCCATCTAATTCAAATGTCATCTGACTATCATCTCTATTTAGATGCATGTTTTTCTTCAACGACCTTAATCAAAAGAGTTATTTAATTTTCACTGGCTATTGTGAAATGTTGTTCTTCATGATCTAAGTAAAGAATTCTCTGTCTTAATTCAAACTCATTCTAGAATTGTGTCATGTCTTTATCATAATGGATATGCATTTTTATCTTGCACATACACCTATTTTGCCTGAAAACAACAAATGAACACTTGTCCCTTTGAAAAATATTGTCAAAAATCAATTTTAACCAAAAAAGGGGTTATCTGTCGACCGATAGACTGTCATCTGTCGACAGACGAGACCAGACCCGTTTTTGAAGAAAACCCTCGCGCCGGTTCACCTCCTTTTTGTGGGGCCTCTCTTTTAAAACCTTCTAACCCCATTCTAAGGCCTCCCACGACCCATTCTCACCCCTCCTCTCTCATTTCCTCCTCTTTTCTCCCAACCCCTCTTCCCCCTTCAGGGCTCCAAATCCGCTCCGTCTCCGACGATCCTGCTGCTCCTCGTCTGGGATCCCTCCACTCTCCATTCACACACCATTCTCACCCTTCTTCCTGAGATGGCACCCAAATCAAAGCTCTTGCTCGCCGTCGTCGCGCTCCGACGGACGCCGGAGAATGTTCCAGGGGCTCCTTCCGAACGTCGCAGCAAACATCGCGAGGATCGGTTGCCGGACCTCATCGTTCCTCAAGGTCTCCGTCTTATCCGAGCCACCGGCACCTTCAAGAAAATGTCCAATCCCGGTATGTGGACTCGAGTCCTTAGCACCGATGTTCCCCTCACTCCTACCCTATTTGACACTCAAGGGTGGACATATTCTTGTACTCTCACTTGCCAATACTCACCAACTTCCGTCACAGAGTTCTTCAATAACCTAGGGCTTTCCGATCAGAGAGATCTCTACTCTTCGGTGAAAGGCACTCGTTTCGCCTCACCGCCAATCTCATCTCAACAGCCCTTGAAATTCCAAACTCAGGAGTTGAAATCTTCAACTACACTCCCTCTGCTTCTGAGTACTATGAACTTCTCACGTTGCAACCCTATGACTCCACCAAAGAAATTGCTCGTCTTAATGCCAACTCCTTTCTCCTTGATCCGAATGATCCATCACATCCACCACCTTGATCGTCCCAAAGGATGGCAGCCGAGAGTTAGTCACTGAGGTCCACAAATCCTTGTTCATATTCTTCTCAAGTGTCAACAAATCAATCTGCCTGAACTCATGATAAGCCTCATCCGTCGGTGTTTCTCAAACACCAAAAGATCAATGCCATATGCTTGCCCGATCACCTCTCTTCTCATTTTCCTTAGCATTCCTATCCCTGCAAGTGAGCTCATCTCATTAAAATCCCGAAGTGCTTTTGATCTCACTGCCGCCAACCGAATGGGCTACAAGATTGTAGACAGTATAGTCTCAAGGACTCTCAAGGAAAGGATCACAAGGAGCTGAAGAGTCATCCAATGAAGAAGACAATGAAGCTGATGACGCTAATGCAGGCAGTGATGAAGACTCTCAGGGATGAGCAAATGCTGATCAAGCTCAAGAGTATGCTGATGTACCTGTGCCTGAGGAACAATCCATTCGTGATTACTTGGCACAAATCCATCAAGAAGAAATGATCTCAGGATTTGCTCAGATGACTTCAAGATTTGATCAAGTGGATGCTCGCCTCAACACTCTAGATGACCGGCTTGACCACCTCTACTCCGAGAGAGATGGATCCCGTCACCCTCCTCCTGCTGGACATGACAATGAATAGAGGGTCTCAGGGTCATTAGAGGTCACTAAGAATCTTAGCTGGGAATTACTCTCACTTGTCTAGTCATCTTTGCTTGTTCATGTTATTTCCATTTCTTTTGATTTATTGAGTCATGTAATGATGTCAATTGTACTGTGAAATTTCAATGATCAATCAATGAAAACTCAGTTCATGGTTATTGTCTCCAAATGTGCATGACTTGACCTTTTGTATGTTGTCAAAAAGGGGGAGAACATCAATATATGCATCAATTGAATGTTTTTGTCATCATCAAAAAGGGGGAGAATGTTGGGTTTCCATATATCATGTTTTTGATGATCACATTAATATCCTTGAACATTGATTTAATGCAAAATTGATGTGCTAACTAACATGAAAAACACCATGAAGTGATGAGTTAAACATTGCCAAATCATACAATGTATATCACTAACAATGTATTTGCATGTAGGTGCACAAGCATGAAAGATGGAGCATTGAAGAGGCATGAAGAGATGAGCAAATATCACAAAAAACTATTCAAGAGGTGTATCTGTCGACAGATGCAATGTACCTGTCGACAGATTCATATAGTCATTCCAAGACAGAACTCAGGTTTGCATCTCTGAGTGTATCTGTCGACATATGCAATGAACCTGTCGACAGATTCACACAGTCAACCAGGACGGAACTCTGTGTTCTATTTCTGAGTGCACCTGTCGACAGATGAAAATTGCCTGTTGACAGATACACTCAGAAATCTAGATGTTCTGAAACCAAGTCTCAGCCTGAGTCTGCCTGTCGACAGATGCAAGTGCACCTGTCGACAGACGACGGAAACATGAGATTTTGAGTTTCCAAATCGGCCCCACTTGGTGTTTCCTTCTTCACGACCCCACCTTTACCTAACACTATATAAGCATCCTTTTGGAGCCAAATTCGCAGAGAGCAGCCCCACCCTCGAAGAGCCTCCAAGGGACCAAGAGGAAAAAGCCCCAATTGCTGCTCTGCTTCAACCTTCTGCCCAGATCGTCGTGAAATCACCATCCATGCGAAGTTCAAGCCGGATCGTCATCAATTCAACCTTCTACACGATCAATCTACATCCAATCGAAGTTTGAAGAGCGTTTGGACGATTCACGAGAAGAATTCCAACTGGATTTGTTCCCCAACTCTAAATTCTTCTCCATTTCATATTTCCATTCCATCGTGTTGTGGGTGTGGTTGTGCTTCGAGCATCCCTTGTGCTTGATTCACGAATTTGGTTGTTCTGATCGTGTTTCATCAGACAACGGTGTGGGGTTGAGTTGTTTATGTTGAACTCGCTCATAAGCAGTCGTTTTGCGTGTGTGTGTGGACGGTGGATGTAGGATACACGAGTTGTGTACTCCGAACCACCTTAAATCATCGTGTTCTGTGGTTGTTTGCGTTTTGCGATAGATGATTGGTAGGCACGGTGTTCATACGCACTGATACCTGCTCAATATATCAACTCAAGCTTTCTTAATCTCATCAAATTCTAATCAAGTTTCATTAAGATTGTTGTAGCACCGAAAAGAATCCATCAGTAATTAAAATTTGCGGTAATCTATTCAACCCCCCCTTCTAGATTACCATATCGTGTTATTCCGCGTAAGCCTTCATCATACTCAAGTACACTCATTGACCCCTGGGTCAACGTCAAAAAAACTCCGCTCCATGCGGTCCTGCACGTGCTCTGGAATGTACTTTGCCTTGAACAAGCAGACGAATTCAGTCCATGCAACCTCCATAGCACCATCTTCAAATTGTGTGCGTAGTACAGAGGACCACCACACGTCGGCACGCTCCTGCAAAAGAAGGTAAGTACATCTAAGATATATTCCAAACAATACCCATAAGCTCCTTAAAGTCTATCTTTACCTGCAGCATATAAGTAGCTAAGGACACTCTCTCCTCTTCCGCACAATGAAGGGCACGAAAGATCTTCTCCGTCTCTCTAAGCCAACTCTTCGCAAGAATGGGATCACTCTCTCCCTTAAAGAAAGGCGGGGTCATCTCTGAATCTTTCCATCATAGGCACTCCTCCAAAAACTACATCCTGAGCTGGTGCTCGTGCCTACAATCCAAAACATCTCTTAGATAACAACTCTTCAGTTACCACTTGAATAATTCTGCAGCTACCGACCTGAACCTACACCTGTGCCTGCAATGCCGCTGTAGTCTGAGCCTGAGTTGCATCGCATGCACCAATCCTTGCATCAATGCTCCGTAGTCTACAGGTGGTGGTGGGGGGGTCAAGGTACACCCGCCTGGTCTTCAGCCTGCTGTGCTGGAGTCTGCTGATCACCTGCTGACTCATCACCTCGAGCCGGGCCACTCCTCTACGTCCACGAGTTGCCATAGACTGCAAAATAAGCATCCTATTTAATAACCTATCATCCTACATAACTTGGACTAATTCTTTATGCAGACTTGAAATATGAATACAATACTGATATTCTATTTATGTACATGTTCAACTTGGATTGCTCTGATACCAATCTCTGTAACGCCCCTCTTAGACCCAGTACAGTACACCAACTCACATTGGATCCAGTAGAGGTATTACAGTGGAACGAATCCAACAATTTCCAATACAGGTTGAAAATACACAAATAACTATTCAATTCCAATGAATAATTAACAGAACTTGGAATTCAAACACTGCAATCAGCATTTATTCAAAAGCAAATCTAATGCATAAAAGATAATAATAGTCCAAGGTTTAATACAATCAGTGATCAGTTGCATAAAGGAAATTACATAAGATCCTCACATACAAGTGCCACTCTAAAACTCTCTAAGACAAGCTAAGTCTCCACGTCCTCATGCTCTGAGTCAGTTTGCACTAACTCCACCGTATCCTCTGGCTCTTCTGAAATGTTAGGCAAGTATGAGTCCACAAGACCCAGCAAATCACATGAAAGACAGTCAAGATATTAACATTATATTAGTTTTAAAACATGGTAGTACATTAGCATTCCATTCCTTGATCATATACTTTTCTTAATATAGTTCTAAGTCCATTGGAAATCATTCATTTCATGGTGATTCTAACTATTAAGGAAATAAAAATGTTTCACATGTAGCATGGAATTACTTATTCATGAAATCTATTCGAGGTTATGTGACCTACAACAATTCTCATGTATCAATTCTCATTTATGCATGCACTATTCTTTACACAACAATTTCATGTAATAATACTAAAACATTGACATGTAACAAGAAATCCTTTGAACAAGTTCACATGTAGGAATGTAAGCATATAACATGTAGTATGTAGCATGTAGAACAGGTAGACATGTACTTGTAGCATGTAACATGTAGCATGTAGATATGTAAATGTAGCATGTAGTCATTTTCAATAGTTGCCAAGACATAGCCCACACATAAATAGAGATCAGTAGTCATTTACCATTCACTTATCACCTAGGCAATGCGGTGATGAAGTCATAGTATTTGTGCAAAACCGGGGAAAGTCCTTCCCACCTTGAGCAGTAGAACAAGTCTACCTCCAGGATTTCAATCCGTTGCCTACGGATTCATTTTACATGTAGGTGAACCATTACCATAGGGGCATCTACGGTGTAGTTCCTTGTAGGAATCTCTAAGATAGCAATGTCTTATTGGCATCATTGTTATAATGCATACACTAACGTATATAATAGATGGTGACATTTCATTTCATACTATTAACATGTGTCAATGCAATATTTCAAAGTACAACACTTTCAGTTCTGAAATCCTATTACTGTACAACAGATTTCTATCATGATACTATATTCGTTCTTGTATTTTCATGCATTTTTATTCAATTCTATGGTAATATATTGTTCAGAAATTCATAACAGAACGTACACATGTCTGAAAATTCTAAAATTTTAACAGAAATTCGAAATAAGTAATTACAATACACATGCCAAATTTCATAATTTTCTGATTTCTGCAACTATTTTCATGAATTTAACTCTATTAAATCAGCTAACTAACATGGTTAATATTGAGAAAAGCTCACAATTTTCACATGGAACAGGGATTACTGATATATCAATTTATTGCAGTAATCTAAACATCAATCAACATGCTTTCTTTTACATAATTGTACTTATCTTATACAAATTAACCTTGATCATTGTCATGTAATTATGCATGTTCATCAATTCATATATATATGTATAAATATATAGAACCTGCACATTAAAGCAATAGACAGTCCATAACAATAACATACTCTAATATTACATGGCTGAAACACATACATTCATAGATTACACATTTAAAACTAATTCACTCAGATTTTTGAAATATATGATTCTGTTAAACTTGACGTCAATTAGTATGACGTTTACTATAGTCGACGTCCACATACGTTGTCATTAAGTAATTATAGGCGGCGGCACATAGCGCCGTTAACACAAACCGACGGCGGCACATAGCGTCGTTTACATATAGTAAGGACAGAAAATACATATATATTTCGGATGAACTAAAGGCAGTTGATATTGCCGTTTACATATTATAGGCGGCAATACCCTGGACGTCTAGTTCTAAGACACGAAAACACCGAACCTGCATGCAATAATGACGTTCTACCCTTCCCGTAGGTTGTTTACATGCTTTAAAAATACAGAAAAATGTAAATACGTAGTATAACATATCCTAAACTAATCCCCCATGCACTTGCCTTAATCCCTCCTAATGGAGTGTCGAATCCGAGCTCGAAGAAGCCCGTCTCGCCAGGGAGACGGTTCTTTCCTCCGTCTTCAAGCAGTCCGAACCTCCTCCGATGAAGTTCCTCCGACTGGATGAGCCTTTGGGCATGAAGTCCTATGTATCTCCTCGGTGTAGAAGCCCTCGAACCGCACGAACAAGCACCAGATCGCTCTGCAAATCCCTTCCTCGGCCCTCTTTCTCTCTCCAGAACCAAAGCAAAAACCCCCTTTTCTTCCTACGAGATCTGGTCTTATAAAGACCTCCCAAGCAAAGGCCAAACCTAATCCGACCCTCGGATCTAAACGCATCGGATCAGCTCATTAAAGCCTTCCTGAAACGGCCGATTTCCTTAATCCGGAACGAAAAGCTCAAAAACAACAGGCAAGTCAGCTTAACGTCAACATAGGTTTGTCGTCTATCCCAATATAAACGTCCATCGTTGATGTCGTTTATAGTCTTGCCCATAATAAATAATTCAGAAAAATATTAAACGTCAATACCTATCGTCGTTAACATCCCATAAACGGCATGCGATGTTGCTGCTTACAAGCTTTAACGTCAAATGATCTTGACGCCTAGTTTTACAGAACAACATTCATTTATGCAGAAATAAAAACACAATGAACATAATACATTTAAGGAAATTCTAGGGTACTACATGACTCTTCCCAGAGATCAAATTCTGCCAGTTTGGGACAGTGTGTCGACACACTCTGTAGTAGTGTCGACACACTCCGGCTAAAACTCAATTTCGTGAAATCATTTGGACACGTGGCCGCTTGGGGTTCAAGGGGATCTACCTAGGTTTTTGTGCCCACGTACCCTAAGGCCTTTTATGGACATATGGGGGTATAAATACCTATGTCCTTGGCACTCCAAGGCATCCCACGACAGAGCAAGCCAAGACTATTCTGGAAAAAGGAGATTTGAGCGAGAAAGAGGCATCTACATCCAGAGGAGCAGAGCAGCGCCGCCAAAGGGAGAAGAAGGAGAAGAAGAAGGAGAAGAAGAGGAGGAGCTCGAGATGCAAGAGTGCTGATCCAGAAGGAGATCCAGCCAAGTTTGTAATTGGTCAGAGTCCTGAATTTTCTGGGGAATCTGTGTATGTGTTCTACACTGATCTCTCAATTCGATTTGTTTCTATCATTTCTATTGTACTGAGATACATCGTGCTAGAGGATCTATTCTCTGAGTGTGCTTGTGCTAGAAGATCTTGGATCTATTGTGATCCAGAGGGTTGAGTACTTTGTACTCTGTTTTGGGGCCCTAGTGCTCTGAGTTGGAGCCGTGTGCTCTGGTGCTTGAGCCGTAGTGCTCAAGGGCTTATGAATTTGCTGAATTCACAAGTGGTCTTTGGAGTAGGTCGTTGTGCCTATCTCCTGGGTTTCATTGAGTTGTTGAACTCAAAGAGGTTAGAGTCGTCATGCTCTAGTTTGTACTGCACTTGTGCTAGTGGTTCCTCCATTGTGAGGAGGTGGACGTAGGAGACACAAGTTGGTTCTCCGAACCACCTTAAAATTCTCAGTGCACTGGGTTGTTGTGTGGTTTGCTGTTCTCAATCACTATTCTCACACACACACTGGGTCTGATCGAATTGTGTATTTTACTCATTTTAATTCCGCTGCTATTCACACAATCTCTTAGTTCATTTACCAAAGTCACCTATCCGATCCTCAACAACTGGTATCAGAGCGGGTCAGAGTCAATTCTATACTCTGAGGTGTTTTGGTGAATTTTTTGTATTCAGATTTTGATCACTCAATTACTTGCTCAATTTGTTGTGTGCTTTGGTTTGATTGTTTCCATCATGGACTCTAGAGGTTTTGTTGCTGAGGGTCATTCAATCAATAGGCCTCCATTTTTTGATGGTACTGACTATCCTTACTGGAAGAATAGGATGATGGTTTTTCTTAGAGCACAGAACTATGAAGTATGGAGAATTGTTGAAAAAGGACCAAATGAAGTCACTAGCGATGAAGACCAATGGACCAGGGAGCAGATCAGAAGGGTCACCCTGAACTACAGCGCCATGAACATGCTGCAATGTGCCATCCATCCAAGAGAATATTCCAGAATCTCTATGTGTAAGTCTACCAAGGAGATGTGGGATAAATTAGAATTGCTTTATGAGGGCACATCTCAGGTCAGGGAGACTAAGGCTAACATGTTAGTTTCTGATTATGAGTTTTTTATCATGAAATCTAATGAAACTATATTTGAGATGTTTGCTAGGTTCATGGTCATTATAAATGGACTTCGAGCCTTGGGTAAGGAATACTCAAATGAAGAATTGGTAAGAAAAATCTTGTGTTCATTATCTCCTGTATAGCACACTAAAGCAACTATCATTGAAGATTCAAAGGATTTATCCAAAATCACATTGGATGAACTCATTGGATCATTAATGACATATGTGTTAAACCTTAAGAGATCAGAAGAACACATGCTCAAAACAAAAACCATTGCTCTTAAAGCTTCATCTAGTAATAAAGGAAAATCTAAAGAAAATTCTGAGTATGAGAAATCTGAATCTGATAATGATAATCTTGCTTTATCACTAGACAATTTAAGGCATTTCTGAAATCAAACAAGAAGAATTTTGGTAATAAGCAAAATGCCATGTCTAGTAAAAAGAAACATTTCTCTCACATTGATCATAAGAAAACTGATGAAATTCCTGTGTGTTAAAGGTGCAATAAATCTGGACATATGAAGGCTGATTGTCCAGAAGGTAAGAAGGAAAAGCACAAAACCACAAGAAGGAGTTCACAAAAAGAAGAACAAGGCCATGGTGGCTAGATGGTCAGATGATGAAAGCTCAGACTGCAATGAAGAATCCTCAAGTTCAGAAGGGAATGAAATTGGCTTCATGGCTGGAAGCAGTGAAGAACGGGTAGATATATTCTTTGAACTATTTACCATTGATGATTGGCAAGAAGCATATGGTAATTTAGTTGAAAATCTTTCTGATGGTAGAAAAAAAATAAATATTTGAAAAGAAAAATTGAAAGCATTCTTCATGATACTTCATCATCTGAAAACATTTCTGAATTGGAAGCTCAAGTTTCAGATCAACTAAAAGAAAATGATGAACTATTGATCTTTGTTGATAAATCAAATTGAAATTCAAAATTGAACAATGAACTTATTAACTCTGTTAAAAATTTAAGAAAAAGAAAAGGAAAATCAAGAAACTTGAATCAAATTGAAAAGCAAAATCTTTGCCTTAAAGAGAAAGATAAATCATCAAGAACTTCACTCAAGGTAAAGACAATCTGAATGCACTACTTAGAGTTAAGATGAATTCAAAAAAAATTGGTTTAGGTTTTGAACCACAAAATTCAAAGAAAACTGAATCATCTCTAATGAAAACAAAATCATCAAAAACTCTTTAATAAAATTTGTCAAGGCAAGTTCATCTGAAAATAAAGGAAAAATATAAAACAAAAAGAACCTGAGAGGTCGACACATACCTTACCTAGGTCAACACACTCTATGCACAGGTCGACCTATCCCAGTCAGAGGTCGACCTACCCTTCTTATAAAAATAACAAAAAATTCAAACCAATCAATAATCATCTTTCTCATGGAAATGGAATGTTTTCTCCTCTTACAATTCAAGATGGAATAAGTTTGGAACCAAAGGTACAATGGTAACCAATGGTTCAATCCTTATTTCTATCATTCATCTTTCCTGCATACCAACAACATTACATGCCATGTTTTTCACAATGGAACAAACCAACTAAGAGGCATAATGTTCAGAAAATTGAAAAACAAAAAGTTGAATCTTCTGTTTCAAAAAACACTGTGAAGAAAAATACATAAATTTGGGTTAGAAAGGATTTGTTATCCCTCTCACTCAGGATGTTGGTACCAATCTCATGTGGGTACCCAAAAATTTCTTGTCTAATTTGTTATGTGCAAGAAAGTCGTGCATCCAATTCCAACAACATCTGCATTCTTGACAGTGGATGTTCACGGCACATGACAGGAGACAGAGATAAATTTTCATGCTTGATTGAAAAGAAAGGTGGATCAGTCATCTTTGGAGGTAATAATAAAGGAAAAATAATTGGCATAGGAAAATTGGTAAGTCTTGCATTACCCTAAGTGGTGATGTTTGTTTAGTTGAGGGCTTGAATTACAACTGCTTAGCATTAGTCAATTGTGTGACAATGGTCACAAGATTCTTTTTGAACATGACTCATGCAAAATAATTGACTCCTCTTCTGAGCAAATTAAATTGATTGGAAAAGAGAAAATATTATCTACATGATTGATTTGTGTGATACTTCCTCATTAAATGTTTGCTTGATTGCAAATAAAAATGACACAGCTTGGTTGTGGCACAAAAGGTTGGGTCATGCAAGTTTCACAACCATTAGTAAACTCATAAGAATGAATCTTGTAAAAGGTCTTCCTGAATCTCTCAGTCATTGACAATCCTATTTGTGGGATATGTGCTCAAGGAAAACAAACAAGAAAATTTTAATGTGTTCAATGAAGTACTTACATCTAAACCACTTGAGTTGCTTCATATGGATCTTTTGGTCCAACCAGAACTCAAAGACTCAGTGGTAATAGATATGGATTTGTGATCATTGATGACTTTACCAGATATACTTGGGTCTTATTCCTATCAAATAAAAGTGATGCATGTTCAGAATTCAGTTACAATTCTGCCTTAGTGGGTTTATCTTTTAAACTGAATTCCATCTTGACAGATCATGGGGTGAATTTGAAAACAAATCATTTCTGATCTCTGTACTGAACTGAAAATTCTCCATAAGTTTTCTTCCCCTAGAACTCCAGAACAAAATGGAGTTGTAGAAAGAAAGAATAGAACTCTTGTGGAAATGGCGAGAACTATGCTCATTGAAAGTAAATTGTCTAATTTTTTGGGGCAGAAGCTGTAAATACAGCTAATTTCATTTTGAATAGAGCATTAGTAAGACTAAAGATCAGAAAAACCCCCTTATGAATTGTTCAAGAATAAAAAACCAAGTGTGTCATATTTCAAAATTTTTGGTTGCAAATGTTTTGTTCATAATAACAAGAAAGAAAATCTTGATAAATTGATGTAAAAAGTTTTGAATCAATCTTCTTAGGTTATGAAACTTCCAGAGCTACAGAGTTAACATCTTGAAAAATAAGACTGTGGAAGAATCTCCACATGTCCTTTTTGATGAAAATTGCAAAAGATTGACATTTCTGATTTGTGCAGAACTAAAAAATGTGATGATGAAGATGATCTTCTTGAACATCCATCTACAAAACTTGAAGATCAAGATGTACCAAATGTTCATGAGGTTCTTGAAATGCCAACTTCAAGTAATTCAGGTAATCATGTTCCTGAAAATCATGCAAACTCTGAGGTAATTTCTGAACCCAGATTTTAAGAGATCATCCACTTGAAAACATTGTTGGTAATTTACAAGATGGAATAAAAACCAGATCATCTTTTCATTCTGTCTTAGTTGAAGATTATTTGGCTCTACTTTCCAAATTGAACCCAAAAATGTTGATGAAGCTTTATCTTGTGAAAACTGGATAAATGCTATGCATGAAGAGCTTCATCAATTTGAACGAAATCAAGTTTGGGATTTAGTACCAAAACCTTCAGAGTTAACTTCTGTTATAGGAACTAGATGGATTTTTAGAAATAAATTGAATGAATCTGGTCAAATTGTTAGAAATAAAGCTAGACTTGTTGCTCAAGGGTATAACCAAGAACTTGGTATTGATTTTGAAGAATATATGCCCCTGTAGCAAGACTTAAAGCTATTAGAATATTCCTTGCATTTACTGCTTCTTTGAAATTCAAAGTCTTTCAAATGGATGTCAAGAGTGCTTTCTGAATAGTTACATAAAAGAAAATGTCTTTGTCAAACAACCCCCTGGTTTTGAAAATGATAAATTTCTCAATCATGTTTTTAAACTCAATAAGGCTCTATATGGTCTTAAGCAAGCTCCAAGAGCTTGGTATGACCGGTGAGCTCCTTTCTTGTAAATAAAGGTTACATAAGAGGAAAAAATTGATCAAACATTGTTTACAAAAACTACAAAAAATCATTTTATTGCTGTTCAGGTTTATGTTGATGATATCATTTTGGCTCCACAGATAATAATTTGCAATGAGTTTGCCCATCTTATGCAATCTCAATTTGAAATGAGTCTAATGGGTGTACTTAGTGTTTTTAGGTCTGCAAGTACATCAAACTGCTGAAGGATTTTTTCTGAGTCAAACAAAATATGTCAAGGAGTTGCTCAAGGGGTTTGACTTCCAGAATATCAAGCCATCCAACACACCAATGGCCACAAGTGTAAGACTTGAGAGTGATGCTTCTGGTAAGCCTGTTAATGCTAAACTTACATAGGTATGATTGGATCTCTCTCTATCTAACTAAACCTCTAGGCCAAATATTCAATTCAGTGTCTGCATGTGCACTAGATTTCAAGCTAATTCTAAAGACAGTCACATGTCTGCTGTTAAAAGGATTTTCAAATATCTTCTTTCTTCATGTGATTTGGGTCTTTGGTATCCTGCGGGTGTAAATTGGACTTAATTGCATATAGTGATACTGATTATGCCGAGTGCAAACTTGATAGAAAAAGCACTAGTGGGTTGTGTTTATATCTAGGAGGGTGTCTTATTTTGGGCTTTCAAAAAGCAACATTCTGTAGCTCTTTCAACTGCAGAAGCTGAGTATGTTGCCACTGGTAGCTGTGGTACCAAGTCCTTTGGGTCAAACATCAACTTCTAGATTATAATCACACATTAGATTGCATTCCATTCTTTGTGACAAGACAAGTGCTATCAATCTGTCCAAAAAACCTATTCAACATTCCCGCACAAAACACATTGACATTCGGCATCATTTCTTGGAGATGAAGTCTCAAAGAATCTTTTGAACTCCACTTCATTGACAAAGAAAAATAAATTGCAGACGTTTTCACTAAGCCTCTTGCAGACCTAGATTCACTTCTCTTAGAAGGGAACTTGGTTTATGCAAGTTTTATCATGTCTGATATCTTCATCTCATCTCTTTGTGCAAATAAAAGCCAGTCTCTCTTGCAAATAAATTCCTACTTCTCAGTTGCATTGGAATTCTTGGTATATCAAATAGTGATTTGAAGAAAGGCAAGTTAAGCTTGTCTGGACACTTTCACTATGCGTGAGTATATGTCTCCGCCAAGTATCAGATTCATTTATGCAATGTTGAGGGGGAGTATTTGTTGAGGGGGAGTTATTGTCTATTCTTCACTCATTCTGTTGACATTTGTTGTCTATATTGAGCCCCAATCATCAGAATTTTTAGTCATTGTGCTATTTTCTTATGAGAGAATTAAAGCATTGAACATAAACTCAATGTGCACTTAGTTTAATTTCAAAGATTCATTATCATTTCAAGGTTAAGCAATCTTAATACTGAATATTTTTAAAATGATTTGCAAAACACTTGTAGGCACATGAGTGGCTTTACTATACAACATGTGCATGTTTAAGCTTCAATTTTACCACATGTTAAGAATAATTTCTCTAAATTCATAGTCATGACTTGTCGGTCAAAGCAAACATATTCCTGCAAAACATCAAAAGAAAATGATGAAAATGATAACAATCTGAAAGATACAAACAGAGCAATGCAAATTCTTGAACCACTGAGTAACTGGGACATTTCACCTAAAAAGTGATATGTTTCGCGTCAAAAAGTGGAAATCAAAAATTTTTAACTCTGTATAAGATAATGAAAGTTAAACCACTGAATAATCAGGAGATCTTGCATCTGATCAATGTGATCTCTTGCACTGAAAAGTGAGATTTAACTAATTATTATTGTATTCTTCCCAGCTAAAATTGAAAGAAAATAAAAAGACAGGATAGAAAAGCTTAAGACCTTCATAAAGTTCATGTATACTGAGTTTAGACCTATTATTTTACATTGTGTTAAACTTAAAGCTCCTAACATCCTTGTTAAATATTTCTACTCACTCATATAGGTCACTTTATCACATTTGCCTCATTATTTTAACCACATTCAGATCATTATCTTTGCTATACTTTGTGTTGAGTGTGTCTTTGTGATTAACCTTTGTTGCACAATAACAAAAAACACAATAATTTATCTCATATGTCAATATCACTTTGCCTCTTTATTTTGATCATTTCTGTCCATTCATTTCCCTCATTTCATTTCTTACAATCTTTGTTCTCTCTCTTATCTATCTTTTTGATGTTGTCAAAAAAGGGGAGAAGTATCTAGAGGGAGAAAGTCTTTATGGGGAGTAAGTTCAAAGGTGTACATGATGGTCAAGGGGAGTTGTTGCAGTTACGGAAGTCAGGTTATTGGGATTGTGCATATGTTTTGTCATCATCAAAAAGGGGGAGATTGTTGGGTTGAGTGTGTTTTGGAATTTCCTAAAGTTGTATTTCAATGATAACCAATGAACATCACTCATACTTTGATTTTGATGATGACACATTGTGATTTTGATGATGACATGTTCTTGATGTTTAATATCTCATATTTTAATGATAATATCTTGTACTAATGATTTATGTGTTAATTGTGCAGGTGTATGCAGATTTTGTCATGGTGGTGTCGACACATCCTCTACTGGTGTCGACATAATGCTTCAAACCCAAGGCAAAATGATGAAGAAATGGTCATGTGGCGTCGAACAGGATCAAGTAGTGTCGACACTAGTCCCAGTTCCCAGAGAACCCAGTTGACAGGTCTGTACTATGTGTCGACATAGCCTCAAGTAGTGTCGACACTAGATCCAGTTCCTAGAAGACCTGTTTGGCAGTTCTGGACAGTGTTGACATAGCCTGAAGTAGTGTCGACACAGTGACTCTTCCCATAGATCAAATTCTGCCAGTTTGGGATAGTGGTCGACACACTCTGTAGTAGTGTCGACACACTCTGGCTAAAACTCAATTTCGTGAAATCATTTGGACATGTGGCCGCTTAGGGTTCAAGGGGATCTGCCTAGGTTTTTGTGCCCATGTACCCTAAGGCCTTTTATGGACATATGGGGGTATAAATACCCATGTCCTTGGCACTCCAAGGCATCCCACGACAGAGCAAGCCAAGACTATACTGGAAAAAGGAGATTTGAGCGGGAAAGAGGCATCTGCATCTAGAGGAGCAGAGCAGCGCCGCCAAAGGGAGAAGAAGGAGAAGAAGGGAGGAGCTCGAGATTGCAAGAGTGCTGATCCAGAAGGAGATCCAGCCAAGTTTCTAATTGGTCAGAGTCTTGAATTTCTAGGGAATGTGTATATGTTCTACACAGATCTCCCAATTCGATTTGTTTCTATCATTTCTATTGTATTGAGATAGATCGTGCTAGAAGATCTATTCTCTGAGTGTGCTTGTGCTAGCAGAACTTGGATCTATTGTGATCTAGAGGGTTGAGTACTATGTACTCTATTTTGGAGCCCTAGTGCTCTGAGTTGGAGCCGTGTGCTCTGGTGCTTGAGCCGTAGTGCTCAAGGTCTTGTGAATTTGCTGAATTCACAAGTGGTCTTTGGAGTAGGTCATTATGCCTATCTCCTGGGTTTCTTTGAGTTGTTGAACTCAAAGAGGTTAGAGTCGTCGTGCTCTAGTTTGTACTGCACTTGTGCTAGTGGTTCCTCCATTGTGAGGAGGTGGACGTAGGAGACACAAGTTGTGTTCTCCAAACCACCTGAAAATTCTCAGTGCACTATGGTTTGTTGTGTGGTTTGCTGTTCTCAATCACTATTCTCACACACCACAATTGGGTCTGATCGAATTGTGTATTTTACTCATTTTAATTCCTCTGCTATTCACACAATCTCTTGGTCATTTACCAAAGTCACCTATCCGATCCCCAACAAGAAGAACTTCAGGCTTCATGTTGATGAAGATCAGGTGATGTAGACGAAGCTTGATTCGTGGACAAACCGACTTCAACTCCTCTCACGAGATGGATCTTCTTTGAACAATCTGGAAAGTTGAAGCAGGGCAGCAAGAAGAAGCTCTTCTCTTGGGTTTTGCTTAGGGTTTTGATATGGTGGCTTCTTTCTGCGAAAATACCTCCATATGATCTTTATATAGTGGTGTCCAAGTATGGAGAGAAGTGCTAAAAGGAAACACCCTAATACAGATCATATCCTGACCATCGGATCTGAGTTTCTCTTCGTCTATTGACAGGCACATCATAGCTGTCGACAACTACTGCTCAGATCTGGTTTCTAGATCCATGATCTTGCTGGAAAAGCCTTATCTGTCGATAGGCGATTGCTGGTTGTCGACAGGCAGCATGTATCTGTCGATAGGCAGTCTTCAGCTGTTGACAGCTACTACTTCATTTAAACTTCCACTAGCTTGTTTGTTCTGGATAGGTGTATCTGTCGACAGGGAACTTCTTGGCTGTTGACACATGACCTCTTGAAGTGTTTTTCTTGATCTTTTTAACTTGTATGTTGATGCTTCTCTTGTATGCATTCACACCTACATTAAAAGACATTCTAAGTGAGATACAATGAATACATAGGTGTTCATCAAAGCATTTGCTCACTTGATCATTTGATTCATGTCTTTGTCATATTTATCATGTTTCCAACATTAAGACAACATCAATTATGTCACTCTTCATCAAAAACATTTAAGCACATGTCATAATGCACATTGTAACCCAACATTCTCCCCCTTTTTGATCATGACAAATTTAGCAATTGATACAATTGATGTTTCTCCCCCTTTTGGCAACATTAAAAAAATAGTGAGTGCACACATGTGTAAGAAGAAGCAAAGAACTATTTGACTCCAGGACTGAATTGTGAAAGATTTGAGTGGGGAATGAGTGTTCAAATGGTATTGCAAGGTTGAGAATAGGTTGATACCCACTACAAAGTGTCATACCCATTAGTGTTAAGACACATAAAAATTCTACAATGGTTAAGAAATAATACTCCGGGAATCTTAAGTTATAGCATTTAGAATACACCGTTCAAAAACATATGAAAATAAGATAACCCCATTGAATAAAACCATTATAGAAAAACATATACCTTAGTGGGTGATGTTCAGCTGGTAAATGAAGGCAATGTCTACATGAACAATTAAAAATAGACAACCCATTGCCCTTGACTTAAAAACATAGAGGCTTCACTCTATTTCTAGCATTGAATTATTTCTTTTGTCAAGTTAATGTTGGAAAAGTGGTAATTTGGATCACTTTCACCTTTTGACGTGAAGGTAGACATTTGGGATGCCCGTACCCCCAGTTACTCAGTGTGAGTGACCATCATGCCATTGTGTAGAGATAATGAATAAAATTTTTGGTGTGAAGACAGACATTTGTGATGCCCATGTCCCCGGTTACTCAGTGATGCTCATCATTGCTTTGCCTTTATCCCACATCATATAATTTTTGTTTGATTTTTTTTTTAGTTTATAAATAGTTAGCTTTTCTCCCCTTTTATTTTTTTGTGTGAATTTGAAAGTCAAGGTCAAAGGTTATTTAAAGTCAAAGGCCAATGTAAAAATATTAAGTTCAATAACCTTCTTACTTATCAATCCACTTTAGAACATGATCATCCACAAGAGAGAGTATTCAAATGAGTTAGGTTAAAATCATTAGATTTGTTCAATGTTTCCTAGATGATACAACCTAGACTCATGCACAAAATATTATTTCAAAATCATTGTGATTAAGTCAATGTCTTGAATACTATGCGAGTATGAAAGGTTGCAATGAACATTAAGTCCAAATTCTCCCCTTGCACAAAGATAATGAACATACTCATGAAGAATTGTTGAAGATTTCACAGTTGAAGGGATCTGTCGACAGCAAGAATGTGGCTGTCGACAGCTACTGAGAAACAAAAGAACTGGTGTTCTGGAAGAGCCCATCTGTCGACAGCTGAAGAAGGGGATGTCGACAGCTACATAAAAAAAAACAGTTTTAAGGCATTGAATTGAGTGACATGATGACTAAGATTTGAGAAATGATCACACAAGGAATATGAAGGATATCTCTCAAGAATTTCACTCAACCTACCTTGACTTACTCCCCCATAATGTGTGCATGTGATGATTCAACATTCAAGCAATTCAAGCATTTGCATGGCAATCAAACACAAAATTAGTACAAACGTGATATTTAATGAATTTGTGAACATTTTGTGCGCCTTCAAATTTACTCCCCCATAATACATGCAAGATGTCATGGCATGATTTCAATTGCTAAGAGACATTGTCATGTGGGGTAGCATTAAGGCAAATTTTTCATTGCTTAGATAAAGTCAAAAATCTATTTCAATTTTTGCAGTTTAAAACTGAAGTGATAAAGAGATTTTACGTGAATAATCTGCACTTGGATTTCAAAGATTTACCTATTTTCTCCATTTATTTCTTGCCTTGCATAGCCAATGACATGAATCCATTTATAATGTTTGGCTGCGAGACATCTCAACTTGTTGATCAAGCTGGTTTCAGAACCCACACTTGCTTGGGTCCTACATTGACATCAATGTTAGGATACAACAATGATTTCAAAATCCAAAGTGATTTTATTTTTGGAATAGATGTATTTCTTTCATTAATGGAATAATGAGCAGCATTAGTTCCACTTTTTTCTTTGGACTGGTTCAATACATCTATGTTTTCATGATATTTTCTTGTTAGGATTTTTTTGCATGAAGATCAGAACACTTCTTTTGTCCAGAAATCATGTTCTTGTGTACATGGGATTGTGTATGAGCATGGGGCTTGGGAACATGCACAAATCATGATTCTTATGCCAACAGTTCTTAGACAAAAGTCCATGTTGATGACATGTATAGCATTGAACTGTTTTAGCATATTTGTGAGAGTGTGGATTTTTCTTCCAGCAGTATTAGCAAGATGACCAGATCTATTGCATTTAAAACAAATGGGTTGAGCAATTACCTGGAGCTTACCATAGTTTGAATGCATTTGCTGAAATTTCTGAGATCTCTAGAATACCTTTGACCACCCTTGGGTTGAAGGATGGAGGTGGTACCTTTGGTAGCTATTGACATGATGTGGAGATGGAGATTGCCGTGGAGATTTTCGAGCTGATGGAGGAGATGTTGAAACCTTGTAGAATCCTGTTTTATTTTCCAATTCTTGTTTCTAATTTACAGTGGAACCAAGATTTTTCTAATTGCAGTATTTTTGTTCAATTTTTTACTTTGTTTTTGAACATTTTTCTGAACATGAACTTTAGTAGAGTTTGACTTTGTTTGATAGCCACTTCAAGTTCATTTGTCAATTTTTCTTTATCAGCTTTTAATGCAACATTTCTTTTTCATTAGTTTGGAGTTGATTTTTCATGACATCCAGACCATTTCTCATTTTGTTCTTTTCAATTTCAATTTGAAGAATTTGATTTTCCAAGTCAACAATTCTTCTTATTATTGTTGCATTCATATTTAGTGGTCTGTCATGATACAAGCATTCAATCTTCTTTTTAGATGATTGTTTTCCTTGACCAATTGGTTGCATTTTCTTTTATTTGATGATTATGAGCCATGTTGGAGATTTGTTTGTTCAATTGATCATTATCAAGTTTGATATTCTCATTATGATCAATCCATTTTTCATCATCAATTTCAAATCAAAATTTTCAGATTCAACCTGATCATGATCTTCTTTCAATTAGAAAGCTTGTTTCCATAGTTTCTAGCTTCATTCTCAATTTTTCATTCTCCATTTTTAAATTTTCATTTTCTTCATAGAATGCTTGAGCATTGTTAATTATCATTTCATTCTTCTCCAATTTTTATTTTAGTTTCTTGTTGTGAGATTTAACCCTTTTAAATTGTTGGCACATGTGCTCATAACATTCTATCAGTTCATCATATCATATATCATTTTCTAAATCAATATCAGATATTGATCTATCAAATGGGTCTGAATCAGATTTACCTGATTTTTGAGACTTTCTTGACTTTTCTGACGAATGTAAACCTTCAGATTCGTTTGAGTTGGGAAAGCCTTTTGAGCTGCCATGAGCCATGAAGCATTTGTCCTTGGCTTTATTTGCAATCTTTCTTGTCTTCACAAAGGAGTCCTACATTTTATCAACTTTGTCATCAAACCCAATAATCATAAGTCTATTTATGATGCTTGAGAACTTAGCCATATTTCTGAGTATGTTTCAGATGATTAGGCCAATCAATAGAATATTGAGTTAGATAAAAAAGCAATCAATCAGTTCAATAAGATCAAATCAGATTAGGAATCAGAGCGATAAGCACACAAAGATAGATCTCCCAAAACAAAACTGATGACAGAGAACCTACTCTGATACCAATTATTAGGATCGATTATTCGGTAATGGCAAAGCTAGAAGAGGGGGGGGGGGGGTCAATAGATTTGCAGCGGAAACTTAAGCGATTTGAAAATTACTTCGGATTAAAAGATCTACTCAATTAAAACCCCTCTGATCTGATGCAATGTGTGTGAGCAAACTAACAGTTAGTGTGTAGACGAAATCCCTATGCATGCATCTAGCGCAATACAGATCAAACCACAAATCAAACCACAGTGCACAAGGGATTTTTTAGGTGGTTTGGAGATCACACCATGTGACTCCTACGTCCACCCCTCACACAGTGAGGACACACTACTCAAGAACTGAGTACAACACACACACGAGCACAACGGCTCAACCACACACACACACATGCTAGATCAAGTCCACAAAAGATCAGATCCTCTAGCCTTGATCTGATCAACACACCACACACGCACGTTGTCTGATGCAAACACACAATCAGAACAACAATCCACATGTGGATCAAGTACATGGAATGCTCGAACCACAACCACACACACAAAGATATGAAAAGTGGAAGGAAAGAAGAGTTCTGAGATATAGAAACAAATCCAAGTGTGAACTCATCGTGTGGTCGTCCAGAAGAACTTCAGGCTTCATGTTGATAAAGATCAGAT
This sequence comes from Colocasia esculenta, assembly GCA_014218235.1. Taxonomy (NCBI): domain Eukaryota; kingdom Viridiplantae; phylum Streptophyta; class Magnoliopsida; order Alismatales; family Araceae; genus Colocasia; species Colocasia esculenta. The sequence goes on along the minus strand of CM024761.1, from coordinate 99,613,849 downwards.
GATGTGGATGAAGCTTGATTCGTGGACAAACTCACTTCAACTCCTCTCACGAGATCGATCTTCTTTGAACAATCTGGAGAGTTGAAGCAGGGCAGCAGGAAGAAGCTCTTCTGTTGGGTTTTGCTTAGGGTTTTGATATGGTGGCTTCTTGCTGCGAAAATACCTCCATATGATCTATGTATAGTGGTGTCCAAGTATGGAGAGACGTGCTTAAAGGAAACACCCTAATACAGATCATATCCTGACCATCAGATCTGAGTTTCTCTTCGTCTATCGACAGGCACTTCATAGCTGTCAACAGCTACTACTTAGATTTGGTTTCCAGAACCATGATCTTGCTGGAAAAGCTTATCTGTTGATAGGCAATTGCTGGTTGTCGACATGCAGCATGTATCTATCGACAGGCAGTCTTAAGCTGTTGACAGCTACTGCTCCATTTGAGCTTCCAGTAGCTTGTTTGTTCTGGATAGGTGTATCTGTCGACAGGAAACTTCCTGGCTGTCGACACATGACCACTTGAAGTGTTTTTATTGATCTTTTGCACTAGTATCTTGATGCTTCTCTTGTATGCATTCACACCTACATCAAAAGACATTCTAAGTGAGATACAATGAATACATAGGTGTTCATCAAAGCATTTGCTCACATGATCATTTCATTCATGTCTTTGTCATATTTATCATGTTTTCAACATTAAGACAACATCAATTATGTCACTCATCATCAAAAACATTTAAGCACATGTCATCATACACATTGTAACCCAACACCATCTTCCTCCCTACATCCACTATCATCTCCTTGGCCTTTCTCCATGTGGACCTTTGATATCATTGGACCCCTTGGTGATCCTGATGCTCAAATCAAACAAAAGCCATTCATCCTTACTTCTATTGAGTACTTCACCAAGTGGGCCGAAGCGGAAGCATTCACAGAAATCAATGGTTTAACCGTGTGCCGGTTCATCATGAAGAACATCATATCACGATTTGGGGTGCTAAGCAGCATCGTCATCGACAATGGACCCCAGTTCATATCACAAGAGCTTTAGGACTTATGTAAGAAATTCAATATTTCTCTGCATCATTCGTCTCCCTATTATCCATAGGGCAACAGTCAAGCTGAAGCCATAAATAAAACACTTTTGAAATTTCTAAAGAAAACTTATGAGTCTCACAAATTTGATGATATCCCTGAGAAACTGATCGAGGCTCTTTGGGCCTACCGTACCTCCGTTTGCACACCCATAAGAAAAACTCCCTTTCACTTATTGGATGGAGATAGTAGTTCCATATTAGATACTCATTCCTTTGCTAAGGCTAACCCTGGACAAAGAACTTAATCTCGATGAACGTCGAGTGGCGTTACTTACACAGCTAGAACTCTTAGACGAACGACGTATGCCGCAGCCGATCACATGCTTTCATATCAAAATAGACTCTCAAGATCATTTCAAAAGAAGGTGATTGAACACAAATTTCATGAAGAAAACATGGTTTTGAAGCCCATTTTCATAAAACCTAGAGGTCCGAGGTCCAAATTGCAAGCTATTTGAGGAGGTCCGTATGTAGTTAAAGAAGTATACTCTGGGAACGCTATTAGGCTAGTGAATGCGGATGGTGAGGAACTCTCTTACCTATGCAATGGTTTGTATCTTAAATGATTCTACCCTTAATATAAATATTTCTATAGCATCACTACCGTACAAGGAGTAAGCAGTCTTGCGATTTCATTCACGGTTGTCAAATACCCCCTTTGTTCAGTCAACACACACAACGAGGCAAGCCACAATCGAGTGTCCTTTAGACAGGTGTGTTCCTACTTAGCCCATACATAGGGTATGTGAAGGTCTATTCTCCTCTTACACGAACGAAGAGTAGGGGCAGAAGGATCGCTAGTTTCAAGACAGAGAGGGGGGTAGATCATGTGTGAATGAAATCTCAAATTGAGATGGTCAATTAAGCTTGCAAAAGAAAGAAATGATGAAAATATAGAAAAGCAAATGAGTCAAAATGAAGAATAGGGGCATGGCAAAGAGCAGCAGTATAGTTCTCCGCGGGATGCCCATGAGCCCGGTCATACGCATGACCTAAACAAAAAATGAAATCAATGACCACAAAGTGTCTGGACAACAGATGGAATGTATATGAGTTACTGTCATGCCCTGAAATTTAGCAGCGAAAATAAATATCGAGAGCGTGAACGATACGAGGATGAGTATCACAGTCAAGTAATTCGGAGAGACATCTAAGTATAACAAAAGATTTAAGACAATAATAATGCCAGCCAAATAATTATTTTATTTCATTTCCATTAAATCTAACTTAAAAACTATACATAATCAGAGCCAATAACAGGGCCCATTGTTGTCATTCATGTACATATGACTCAAGAAAAGTAAAACTAATTATTATAGACTCTTTTAACTCTAATCATATTGGCTGACGTGCTATATGGACGGGTATCTCTGAGAAGCTCTTCACTCTTCCCTAGCCCCATCATGTTCTACCTCTTCATATTCTTCACCTAAAATATTAGGCAAAGCAGGTGTGAGCGCACTAACGCCTAGTAGGATTTACATCTCATGGTGCGGGCATGCCTTACGTAATTAACATGTTAACAGGTAAGATACTAACATGCAATACTCATGACAATAATGGTAAAGACAATTCCAAACTATAACATGTATGAGAACGGTTCAGTAAACAAATCCAATGACAATTCTCAAGTGAGACGGAACGATTGACAATGAGATGGATGACAGTACGATCATTTATCAGATAGAAGGGGATTTAATAGTCTATAACATGTACAGTAGATATCACAACTTGAATTCCATAGAATTCCAATGGACAATGACATATTGGATTCGATAACGATGACATGTACAATAGATTTGGCCATTTCACATATAACAGTTCAATTAATCAATCATTCAATAATTGTGTGGAAATTACTCAGATCAATATTGCATTCAATTAGGTGATTGACAGACACCTCAATGGATCATATACTCCCGCGATTATAAGTATTTCAGGTGCTCCTCTCAGAACCAGACTGGGCCCTATTTGCACAGGCATGGTTATGAACCGAAGTTCCAATAGTTTCTAATAATTCCCTTCATTCATTTATGGCCAATACGAATTCCAACAATAGACAATTATGTACTAAAGATCATGTCAATGATTATAGAGAACAAGACAAGTGGACATGATCCCGAGTAAATTTCGATAGCATAATGACTTAATGACTTTAGTTCAATCCTTACATTTAATGGCTTGATTTCAATGTATCAAATCACTCTCACGAGAAGTAGATAAGAATATAAGTGCTTTCTATCTTCTGGGAACTTCAATAGTACAACCAACTCGGTCTCCATGAGGGAATTCATAGAGTATGGAGAATTACAAAGGTCTTGGAGAAAATGTGACTAGTCTGTCGATACGGAATGACTGGCCGAGAGTTTCCAAATCTTTAAGAGAGGGCTGCCTATATGTGCAATGCGTCATGTAGAATGTAAAACCCTGCGAATTTTGTTCATTTTATTTTGTGCATGTGATATTTACCTATTGTGTATATGGTGCGTATATTAAATTTATGCATAATATAATTATTAATTCTAATGTGCATACGTAAGTATATTTATAATTTTTTCTACAAATATAGCTAATTAGCTAATTTGTACATGATGTATTTATTCAAATATTATGCATGTTGTATTAAAGTAATAATGTGTATGATAGGTAAGTATTGCTATATATATATATATATATATATCTTGTAAGTGCACGTAAGATTATTTTGTACATGTATATATCTAATGTGCATGCATTCTCTAACTATCGATGTACATGTTATACTTTTTAAAACTATGCATTTGTATGTAATATGCTTTCTACATGTATATATGTATATGTTTAACTTTGTGTATATGATATCTACTTATTTCAGTAACCATTAAACTATTTGGGATGTGACTATATATCGGTTTTGATGTATGCCTTTGCTTTGGCCAAAATCCTAGTTGGCGGCAACATGCCTGCCGCTGACCTGGCCAGAGGAGTTGACGTCCAGATTGATGGATGCCAACCCCTCTATAGGCAGCACCATGAGTGGAAGCCAACCACCTGTTGGCGGCACCAGATGTGGATGCCAAGTTCACTACTTGCTGATGGTTTCAGATTTTGTAACGCTCGTGTTTCTCCCGGTTCCAGTTTAGGAAACCCATCCCTCGCTGTAGGAGACCTACCCTAGTGCGTACACAACTTGCCCAGCCCTATAAAAACACCCTTTTCTGGACGCGCCAAGTCTATTGGGTCATTGGAGAAGCTAGGGTTTCCTGTGGTGAAAAGTTGATCTTTGGAGAGCTGAATCTGGCGACTGGAGAAGTTTTCTGGAGATCTACACCGACTGGGGGATACACCATTTGTTGAAGAAGCATCCCCAACTCCGAGGATCAACCAACATCAACAAAAGAACCAAATCTGAAGAGGTTTCGAGCACCTTCTTGGTTGGGCCGAGGAGGGCTTCTCCGACAAGATTCGATCCTTGTGGATTTGTTTTGAGGCAAGTAACCTATGGATGTCAACCCTATGCATGTACCCTTAGGTCCTAGTATTTTTATGTATTTTCCTCGAGTCCTGGAACCTCAAAATTCCCCTTGCATGTGTGTGTTGTCTGCATGGTCTGTTGACAGGATATTGTCGGCCACATCCTGTGCCACCAAGATCCTGTGTTGGCGGCAGGATACTATGTCGTTGACACAGTAGGCGGCACACACTGTGCCGCCATGTTCCTCAGGGTTTTGAAAATTGTTGTTTGATCTCTTTAAGGTTTTATGTGACTTCTGGGTATGTGTGCATACTGTAAATTTTATGTGTGGTCAAATGTGATTAGTAGGTCATGTCATGAGGATATTTCGAATTTATGTATATAGTGTTAATTATTGAAATTTCTGCATTACTGAGAGAAGCATGATTTATCAATGTTAATCCTGAATAATTAGATTTGTTGCATGTTAGGGTTTTAGAAATTTTATATGACTATATGATGATTGTTTTCCTGTGTTTGAGCAGTTAATCACGACTGTTCAGATGTAAATCATGTATAAATGAAATACTTGATAAATAGGCCTGAAATCTATCTTAATTAGTAAAATTTATTTTTGTTCAGAAAAAATCTAGAAAATGGAGCATGTGATATGTTTGAAATCTATTATAAAAACTTCATGTTGTTTTAATAACAGTAGGCACTGTTATGGTTTTAAATGAGAAAATGACCATATGGAGCATGCTAGGTTTAATTTTGTGTAAATCAATGGTTAACAGCATGTTAATATTCTATTTTGAGTTGTTTGTCACTGTTAAACAGTAAGAGTGAATTTTGTAAACTGAAATGTAAATATTATGCAAAGTGCATGTGAAAAGGGATTAAAGTGCGTATATAAGTATGAGTAAAATGTGACGAAGTATGATATTGTGCTTAATGTGAAATTGGGCCGAGATTGACACTGCTACCATAGAGGTGTGAGAGCTATACTATAGAAAAGTCCCTATGGAAGGGTCAACGTTGTGAAATATATCCTAAGGGCATTAGGATGAAACCCTAGAGGTGGACAAGTACCACTGGATATGGTGGAGAGGGCTTCTCCCAGTCTGCGCAGTTACCAAGATTCGCCAATAGATTGCCTAGGTGGCGGGTATGAGTCATGTGATGTGCTATGTGCTAAGAGATATATGCTGTGTGATATGGGTGCGTGTGTTCTCTAGATGGTAGTTAAGACTATGTGTCACGGCAACTTAAGAGATAAATGTGAATAAAGTGCAAAGAGATATGTGAATGTGGCACGTGGTAAGTGCAATTGACGTGATATGTGATAAGTGAAAGTGCAAGAGTAAACGAAGAGGAAAATATGTAAATTGATGTGTAAGGGAGAGTAAATGATAATGAGAGTATAATTGCATGAGAGAACCAATGTAATAATATATATATATATTCATGTCAATCATGTGTTAATACCATAAATGTAATATCATGTTTAATATCATGTTATACAGTTTAATAACTTCCATGTGGTAGTGTATATGAATATGTGTAAGTAAACTTGTAAATTGTGCAATGAGAAAGATGAACATGTGGAATTGGTAAATGAATAAGATAGCATGTGAACAAAGGTAAACCCATATGAATGTGTTTATTTAATGTCAAAACAGCAAACAAAGGTATGCATATGATTGTTAGATGCATGTGAAAATGATTAGATCCATGCTAGGTATGCTATTAAATTTATGCTTATGCTTAAAGTATGTATAGTTGCAAAAGGGTTTGAAAGAAATTAAATCTTACAGCATGATTGAATAAAAGATGTAGAGAACATGTTATAAGTTTTCTTATACTTAGTTGTTTAAGATATTTAAAACAAGTACCATGTTATCCTTAAGTGCAAATAAATGTCAATGAGAGAGTAAATGCATGTGAAAACCAAAAGAAAGAGTGCATATGTCATGTAATGCATACGTTAATATGATTAATGTTAATTATGAAAGAATGTATACATTTCATGATAGACATGCTATTCACTCAGTACATAGTTCCATGCTTAAATTGCATATAGTTGCCAACCAACTTGAATATGTTTTAAACCTTCAATTCATATTTCATAAAAGTGATATCATGTGTAATTATGAATTATATACATTAAATCAGCAAGCTAAATGAGTAGTTAAATGTGAAAAGAGTAAGCGAAATGGGTTAGATACCATGATAGGAGTGTTCATTATCTTGTACATAACCTTATGTTTTAAATTGGTTGAATTGTGCAATGATATGATTAGTATTTGAATCATGTATCCTAGGAGTGTTCATTATCTTGTACATAACCTTATGTTTTAAATTGGTAGAATTGTGCAATGATATGATGATGTGGTATAATCATACCGATAGAAAGAGGGTTGTTACAGAGATGGTATCAGAGCCCAAGGTTGAGACTGTATATGAATAAACCATCATCCTCACATTATTGCAAAGTCTTTATAGAAATTTGTCCATATATGTAGAAAGTACTACTAATGAATGGAAGATAGTTAGGATTTACTAACTAAGATTCTAACTAAGTTAACTATTTTGCAGTCTATGGCGGGACGTAGTAGACGTAGTGCTCAGTCTAGGAGTTATGACCAGAGTCGCAAAATAAAGAAATTCGTGAGGGGACTCAACCCATCCTTGAGAAGTAGACTTTTAGAGTTTGACCCTCACACTTTGGAAGAAGCTCTCAGTGTAGCAATCAAGAAAGAGAGTAGGGTGGAACCATGCCAGGAAGAGAAGGAAGTTCAGAAGGAGGGGTTACATGATCCATTCCAGCGACAAAATAGGAAGATGAAGAAACTCATGGAAGGTCAGCAATCAGTTATGGTATCGGCAGCTAGAAACCCAAGTGTATGGACTGCAGAAAGCGTCATGGCAGAAATGTGTGTTGGTTAAAAGAAGGAAGGTGTCTTAATGTGGTAGTAAGGACCATCAGATCAAAGAGTGTTTGAACCTGAAGATGAAGTTCATTCCCCGGAGTGTTCCAGCAATAACAAAGAAGCAAACAGCATAACTACAAGCATCGGCTAAGGAAAATGTATTAGCTGGAGATGGCATCGACGACATCCCTAGAGGTACTCGATCCGATCTTCAAGGACGAAGATCTTTTTCAAGCGGGGAGAGTGTAAGACCCCGTAAATTTTGTTCATTTTATTTTGTGCATGTGATATTTACCTGTTGTGTATATGGTGCGTATATTAAATTTATGCATAATATAATTATTTAATTACTCATGTGCATACGTAACTAATATAATATTTTTCTGCGAATATAGCTAATTAACTATTTTTTTACATGATATATTATTCAAATATTATGCATGTTGTATTTAAGTAATAATGTGCATATGATAGGTAAGTATTGCTATATCTTGTAAGTGCACGTAAGATTATTTTGTACATGTATATATTTAAATGTGCATGCATTATCTAACTATCGATGTACATGTTATACTTATTTAAAACTATGCATGTTGTATGTAATTATGCTTTGTACACGTATATATGTATATGTTTAACTTTGTGTATATGATATCTACATATTTAGGTAACCATTAAACTATTTAGGATGTGACTATGTATCAGTTTTGATCTATGCCTTTGCTTTGGGCAAAATCCCAGTTGGCGGCAACATGCCTGCCGGTGACCTGGCCAGAGGAGTTGACATCTAGATCGATGGACGCCAACCCCTCTATGGGCAGAACCATGGGTGGACACCAACCACCCGTTGGTGGCATAAGATGTAGGTGCCAAGTTCACTGCTTGCTGATGGTTTCAGATTTGGTAACGCTCGCATTTCTCCAAGTTCAGTTTAGGAAACCCATCCCTCGCAGTAGGAGACCTACCCTAGTGTGTACCCAACTTGCCCAACCCTATAAAAACACCCTTTTCTGGCCGCGCCAAGTCTTTTGGGTCATTGGAGAAACTAGGGTTTCTATGGTGAAAAGTGATCTTTGGAGAGCTGAATCCGGCGACTGGAGGAGTTTTCTGGAGATCTACACTGACTGGGGGATACACCACATGTTGAAGAAGCATCTCCAACTCCGAGGATCAACCTACATCAATGGAAGAACCAGATCTGAAGAGGTTTCGAGCACCTTCTTGGCTGGGCCGAGGAGGGCTTCTCCGACAAGATTCAATCCATGTGGATTCGTTTTGAGGCAAGTAACCTATGGATGTCAACCCTACGCATGTCCCTTTAGGTCCTAGTATTTTTTCAGATTTTCCTCGAGTCCTGGAACCTCAAAATTCCCCTTGCATGTGTGTGCTGTCTGCATGGTCTGCTGACAGGAGATTGGCGGCCACATCTTGTGCCACCAAGATTCTATGTTGGCGGCAAGATACTAGGTCGTTGACACAGTAGGCGGCACACACTGTGCCGCCAAGTTCCTCAGGGTTTTGAAAAATGTTGTTTGATCTCTTTATGGTTTTATGTGACTTCTGGGTATGTGTGCATGCTGTAAATTTATTTGTGGTCAAATGTGATCAATAGGTCATGTCATGAGGATATTTCGAATTTCTGTACATAGTGTTAATTATCGAAATTTTTGCATTAGGAGAGAAGCATGATTTATCAATGTCAATCCTGAATAATTAGATTCGTTGCATGTTAGGGTTTTAGAAATTTTATATGACCATATGATGATTGTTTTCCTATGTTTGAGCAGTTAATCATGACTATTCATATGTAAATCATGTATAAATGAAATTCTTGAAAAATAGGCCTGAAATCTATCTTAATTAGTAAAATTATATTTACTATTCGAAAAAAATCTGGAAAATGGAGCATGTGATATGTTTATTGTTTGAAATCTATTATAAAAACTTCATGTTGTTTTAATAACAGTAGGTATTGTTATGGTTTTAAATGAGAAAATGACCATATTAAGCATGTTAGGTTTAATTCTGAGTAAATCAAGGGTTAACAACATGTTAATATTCTTTTTAAGTTGTTTATCACTGTTAAACAGTAAGAGTGAATTATGTAAACTGAAATGTGAATATTATGCAAAGTGCATGTGAAAAGGGATTAAAGTGTGTGTATAAGTATGAGTAAAATGTGACGAAGTATGATAATGTGCTTAATGTAAAATTAGGCCGAGATTGACACTCCTACCATAGACGTCTGAGAGCTGTACTATAAAAAAGTCCCTATGGAAGGCTCAACGTTGTGAAATATATGCTAAGGGCATTAGGATGAAATCCTAGAGGTGGACAAGTACCACTGGATACGGTGGAGAGGGCTTCTCCCGATCTGCGTAGTTACCAAAATTCGCCACCAGATTGCCCAGGTGGCGGGTATGTGTCATGTGATGTGCTATGTGCTAAAAGATATGTGTTGTGTGATATGGGTGCGTGCATCCTCTAGATGGTAGTTAGGACTATGTGTCACGGAAACCTAAGAGATAAATGTGAATAAAGTGCAAAGTGATATGTGAATGTGGCACGTGGTAAGTGCAATTGACGTGATAGTGATAAGTGAAAGTGCAAGAATAAACGAAGAGGAAAAATCTGTAAATTGATATGTAAGGGAGAAATGATAATGAGAGTATAATTGCATGTGAGAACAATGAATAATATATATATATATATATATATATATATATATATATCTATATATTCATGTCAAGCATGTGTTAATACCATGAATGTAATATCATGTTATATAGTTTAATAACTTCGATGTGGTAGTGTATATGAATATGTGTAAGTAAACATGTAAATTGTGCAATGAGAAAGATGAACATGTGGAATTGGTAAATGAATAAGATAGCATGTGAACAAAGGTAAACCCATATGAATGTGTTTATTTCATGTTAAAACAGCAAATAAAAGGTATGTATATCATTGTCAGATGCATGTGAAAATGATTAGAATCCATGCTAGGTATGCTATTAACTTTATGCTTAAAGTATGTATAGTTGCAAAAGGGTGTGAAGGAAATTTAAATCTTACATCATGATTGAATAAAAGATGTAGAGAGCATGTTATAAGTTTTCTTATACTTAGTTGTTTAAGATATATAAAGCAAGTACCATGTTTATCCTTAAGTGAAAATAAATGTCAATGAGAGAGTAAATGCATGTGAAAACAAAGATAAGAGTGCATATGTTCATGTAATGCATATGTTAATATGATTAATGTTAATTATGAAAGAATATCTAAATTCCATGATAGACATGCTATTCACTCAGTACATAGTTCCATGCTTAAATTGCATATAGTTGCCAACCAACTTGAATATGTTTTAAACCATCAATTCATGTTTCATAAAAGTGATATCATGTGTAATTATGAATTATATACATTAAATCAGCAAGCTAAATGAGTAGTTAAATGTGAAAAGAGCAAGCGAAATGGGTTAGATACCATGCTAGGAGTGTTCATTATCTTGTACATAACCTTATGTTTTAAATTGTTAGAATTGTGCAATGATATGATTAGTATTTGAATCATGTATCCTAGGATCTATTATGTGTAGAAAACACGTATAGGTGTATGTTTATTATCCATGATTTAATATGAGCATGTGCTAGTTAAAATTGTTTAGGTGGTTTATGCATGGAGTTAATTATAAAAAGCATGTGCCATGTATATTGTTATGGTTAGAATGATAGCATGTGTTTCCTTCTTGTTGGTAGCTTAGTGTGTATGTGATATGTGTAAGGTTGAGATTTTAGAATGCTTGCTGGGTCTTTTAGACTCATACTTGCTTCGGCGTACAGGAGTGACAAGAGTTTCCGCACTTGAGGAGGACGTAGCAAGGAGAGACGCCGAGCCCGAGGAGTAGACATATTGTGGAGCGCTTAGTAGTTGTACTTTCCTTTCATAGTTTGAATAAAGTTATTCTTATGGACAATGTTATGGACAATCTAGTTTTTTAAAATTTTAATAATGTGGACGTTGTCATTTCCTTTTTCTATTTAGACTGTGGAATAATATGTTGATGATGGAATGAAGTTGAGCTATTTCTTTTAGTCCCGATGTACTCAAGAATATTCATGTACATATCAACCTATCGTTTAGTGTTGGGTTATTATCCCACTGTGATGACGCTCTTTGTACCGATGAGGATTGGTATAATCGTAGCGATATAAAGAGGGTCATTACATAGAACATGTCTCAATCCACAATCTATCGGTTTAAAACAAGACGGAAAGCAATTAACATGGACGTATGACGTGGTATGCAATTTAGTCTATCACATGGTTGCTGTAATTTTTAACATGTATCACTTTTTAGTTATAAAGAAGTTAGAGTATGTACAGCTCATAGCAATCATGTGAGAATGTAATCCATGTTGAGACCAAGTCGATGTGAACATAATCCATGTATTAATGAAATGAAATCGATGTTCTGTACAAAGTTGTTATTTAATAGAAATCGATGAGCAGATGAAATCGTTGTTAAAGTGAAATCGATCATGAAATCGTTGTTTTAAGGAAGAAATTGTTGTTGTGCTCAAATCATTTTTTAAGTAAAAGTGAATCGTTGTTTTGAGCAAATCGTTGTTTAAGTAGGCAAATCGTTGATGCGATAGAATCGTTCTTTAAGTGAAAGCAAATTGTTGTTCGATCAAATCTTTATTTAAGTGAAAGCAAATCGTTGTTTAGATGAAAGCAAATCGTTGTTTTGAACAAATCGTTCTTTAAGTGAAAGCAGATCGTTGTTTCGATCAAATCGTTCTTTAAGTGAAAACAAATCGTTGTTTCGATGAAATCGTTGTTTTATTATGAAATCGTTGTGAGATGGAAATCATTGTTTTACTTATGAAATCGTTGTGAGACGGAAATCGTTATTTTACTTATGAAATCGTTGTGAGACGGAAATCGTTATTAAGTTACTTACAGAATCGTTATGGTCATCGAATCATTGTTTCCATAAAGAAAATCGATGTGTACTTAGACAAAACATATGCATTTGAACTTACAGCAGTGTGTGAGGATAACTTACAGATTGCTAGATTTAGTTTCTGTGCATAAACTTAGAAACAGTTGTTAGAAAGCATTTTACATGGTTTTGTTAATCACAAAAAATTACATATATAATGCATGATAAATTTTATATGGAGATAGACTGATTATCAATCTTCCCTTTTTGGTGATGACAAAATATAGAAAATTACATACATAGAAAGAATTAAAATTTGTTTAATTAATTTTTACGGTATGTCTTCAGAATAATTTCTCCCCTTTTAGTCATTAAGCAAAAAAAATTAGATAGACAGAGGAGGAAAATGGAGATAGGCAAAGATAAATGGAGCCAAAATATCAGATTTGATTACTTAATGGGAGTCAGAGATGTAGAAGGCAGGAGACAGAAGTGAGGCATGGTGAGTGATGATTGGCCAAGCCTGAAGTTCCTACTCCTCAAAGAAATTTTTAAATGCACCGCAAGAGATATTGTAGGAAGGCCCTATGTCTGGAAGAAGTCTTTGGATGTGGAGCTGCCTCTGAGCTTCAATGAAATTGGCATATTCATCCTTGCCAAAGGAAGATTTCTACAAGCTAGTAGTTCCAAAACTAGCATGCTGCAGGAATTTGTCGATGGATATAGGGTAGAAAATCTTGTGCTGCTTCAATTCCCTCTTTAAGGGTTCATAGACTTTGTACCTTTCAATCCAAATGGCAAAAGGATCTTGAACAAAATTGATTGAGTTGAGGTCCAAGAATGATGGTGAGGTGTTCTGTGAGATTAAGGTGAGGGAGGCAAAAAATAACAGCAAATGTACACTTTTGTAAGAATTCACAATAGAGGGATCTCCTTCTATTTTCAACAGAAAGAGAAAACCAAAGAAGAGGGAATCGAGGTTCAGAAGAGAGAGCAAGTTTTTTAGAGACTTTTCTCTTTTTGGGGGCATGACTGGAAGAACTAGTCCTGTGAAGATGGGTGGAAACAATCAGGACTGAGTGATTGATATGGCCTTGAACACTAGCACCCTCCAGAATCATGGTTATGAAGGAGGGAGGAGTGGGTCGATGAAGAGAAGAGAAAGAAGTAGGAGGAGGAGGTGCAAATGGTCCAGCAGATGATGGACCAGTTGAGGATGATGCTGGAGGTGCCTCAAATGTTGGAGGAGGAGGAATTGCCAGAGAAGAAGTGGGTGATGAGGAGGAGGTAGTAGGAAAAGGTGTAGGTGAGGGGATGTGTTTTGGAAGAGGCTTCTTGGAAGGTTCTGGTGCTGGTAGGGCAGAGAAGGATGTGGGTGGAGAAGAAGGAACTAAAGTCTGAAGACTAGAAGGGACAAGAAGCTCTGAGGGCACAACAGTAACTTCTATAGGTGCTTGAGATCCAACTGGCTCTGTCACTGACTCCACTGGCCCTGATGGCCCAACACCAACAACTTTAGCTTCACATGGCCCTGATGGCACTGGCTCCTCAACTGATTGCCCTGATGGTCTGACTTCCTCTTCAGGAGGCCCTGGTGGCCGGATAACCTCTTCAGCAATCGGCCCTGATGGCCCTGATTCCTCAACAACTGGCCCTGATGGCCCAACCTCCTTGATGGCCTCAGAAGGCCCGGATTCCTTTAGTAGAGGTTGAGTGGGAGCAGGAGGGGCAGGAGAGGATAATTGCACCGTCACAAAGTTTGAAAGATTTGTTATTAACTGCTTCATGCTTCCCAACTCACTTCTCATCTTCTGGAGCTCAACTTTAACTACTCCAATCTCCTTGGCTTCAGTGCTCTGACTTAGAAAAATGGATTGAACTTCAGATTGTAGTGAGCACAAAATCTCCCCATGTGCATTCAATCTATTGATGACAGGCTTCATGTGCACATGAATCCTCTTCTTCTATGATCTGTGGTGTGGCTTCCTGGTGAGTAGAGCAATTCTGGGGGCAACACCCTTTTTCTTTCCACCTGAGCTGATAGTGGGCTCCACATCATCATCTAAAACATCTTCAACAATTCCTTACCGGAATTGATCTGCAGGAGCACTAACAGAAGGCTCCCCCTGAATCTCTAGCTCCCCCTGAGCTGGAGCATCTTCCATCTAAACATCTGCTGTATGGCTTGGTGCCACAACTTCCGGAGTAACTTCTATCTGATTATCTTCCATACCAATGTCTGCAGTAGGAACACTGGAAATGTTTTCCATGAGAGTTTGTTCATGCTCCCCCTCAGCTTGAGCAACAGTCTCTAAGATGACAGATTCTTCAATTGTAGGAGCAGGGACTGTAGAGGGGATCACAGATTCAGATAATTCCCAACGGGCTCAATATGCTCAGGAGCTATTTCTTTAATACTCCTTGCAGGAGGTTGTTGAGTTGTGACATCTGCTTCTGCCTCTGCCTCTACCTCTGGGACTAGTTGAACTTCAGGGGCTTCACCAATGATGGCCTCTGCTTCTGCCATTGAGGTCTTGGTCCAAACGTTTCCCACTAGAGAGAAAGCACTTTTCTTCAAGTTCCTGGACCAAATAGGCTGGCCCATCTTATCCATCACTTCTCCTTTCAGGTCAATATCATAATCCTTGAAATTTCTGGTAAGCAACTGGGCATATGGAAGTGATACTGCCAATTTATTTTTCTTGTCCCATATCATCTCTGCAGCAAACTTCATCCTCTCAATTATAACTTGAGCCATGTTGATGTCTTGATTTTGGATGGCCCAGAACATCATATCTGAATCTCCTTTTGGGCAAGTTGAGAAGGTGGCGCTCCTTGACACCAAAATCTGACAGACTACAAAATGTAAAATTCTGTTGAATGTATTTAGCTGGTTGATGTCGATTTTTCCATCCTTCAATCTATACTTTGTTCCGATTATTCCTAGCCTCTTAGCATGAATATCCACTGAGTCCACCCCACTGTAACTGACTGTAGAGACACCAAATAGTCTTTCCAACAGATCATAGGTTATGAGAATGGGTGTACCTTTTACAGTGGAAGAGAGGGACCTATCTTCTTCTATTTTCAAACAAGTGTAGAAGGTTTTGGCTAGGTATGGATAACTTGGCTCAGAGATAGTGACCATCTTCATCCACTTCATCCACTGAATGGCTTCCACAATGTTGTGCATCCCATGCTTCTTTAAATCTTCAATATCCACTGTCTTGTTTCTGCAAAGCATGATCTTGACAGCCGCAAACTATTCCTGTTGATCCACCGTGAGGAAGGCGACGCTGTAACCACCTACGCCGCCGGAACTCCCAGAAGCGTCCATGGAATTGAACAAGAAAAGTTTCTAGAGGATCGTGGGAAAGGAAGGAATAGGAACCCTCAAGATATTTTAGCATGAAAAGAGAGATCCCTCGAAACCACACTGAGGGGATTTTGGAATCGATGAGGGTTTTTTACAAGCAAGCAAATCGAAGAAGATGTGTGTGAGAGAGAGAGAGAGATGAAATTGATGCGGCAAGGATTTTGGACTTAACGGCAGGACATAAAGTGGCTTTTTCAAACGCCAGAGCATTAAAAGCGGATAACGACAAAAGAGGAGATGATTATGCAAATAATAAAGAATTGATCTTGAAACGCCATAGCAATTTATGACGCAAGCAATAAAGGATTTGCTTAAATTTTAGTGGGAGGGACAAGTATGATTCTAATTTTTTATTATTATTTCAGTTACGTACAGACATATCTGTTACAAATTACACATGCCTAATTCTCTTCTAAGAGACGTAAATCAATCTTCAGGTAAGACTTTTGTAAAGATATCTGCCAACTGATTTAGAGTATCTATAAAAGAAATATTTATATTACCATTAGCTACATGATCTATAATAAAATGATATTTGACCTTTATATGTTTCGTCCTAAAGTGCTGAACTGGATTTTTCGTGAGATTTATCGCACTTGTGTTGTCGCACAACATTGGGATGATTTTGACGTGCAATCCATAGTCCTCAAGTTGTTGTTTTATCTATAGGAGTTGAGTGCAGCAACTCCCAACAGCTACGTATTCAGCTTCAGCTGTTGATAATGCTACTGAATTTTGCTTCTTTGAAGACCATGAAATCAAGCATCCTGTAAGAAATTGACGACCACCACTGGTGTTTTTTCTATCTACTTTGCATCCAGCATAGTCAGCATCAGAATATCCAACTAAACTACTTTCACATGATTTAGGACACCATAGTCCTAGGTCATGAGTTTTAGCTAAATATCTAAAGATTCTTTTAACAGATATTAGATGAGATTCCTTAGGATCAGATTGATATTTTGCACACATGCATACATTAAATAAGATATTGGGCGTACTGGCTGTTAAATGAAGTAATGATCCTATCATACCTCTATAATGATTTTGATCAACTTTCTTACCTTCCTTATCACTGTCTAACTTGGTAGATGTGCTTATTGGAGTGGACAGTGGTTTGGCATTTTCAAAACCAACATTCTTTAGAAGTTTCTTGGTATATTTTGCTTGACAAATATGAGTTCCATCATTGCCTTGCTTTATTTTTAACCCAATGAAATAGTTGAGCTCTCCCATCATGCTCATCTCAAATTCTCCCTGCATAACCTTCTCAAAATACTTGCACAAGGATTCATCAGTAGAACCAAATATAATATCATCTACATAAAATTACACAAGTAATATATTTTTATTATTTGATTTAATGAACAATGTGATATCTACCTGTCCTCGAATAAAACCATGATATAATAAAAATACACTAAGTCCTTCATACCATACTCTAGGTGCTTATTTTAGCCCATACAATACTTTATGCAATTTGAAAACGTGATTTGGACAATCTAAATCATCAAAACGAGGAGGTTGTTCTACATAGACTTCCTCCTTTATATAACCATTTAGGAAAGCAATAGCCTCTAGTCTAGCCACTGGTGCATAGGTTTCATCGAAATCTATGCCTTCCTCTCGGGAATAGCCTTGAGCAATCAGTCTAGCCTTGTTCCTAGTGATAACACCAGCTTCATACAATTTGTTCTTGAACACCCATTTTGTGCCAATCACAGGATGATCTAATGGTCTCGGAACAAGAGACCAAACTTGAATTCTCCTAAACTGATTATGTTCATCTTGCATGGCTAAAATCCAAGATTCATCAGACAGTGCTTCATTGACTATCTTCGGCTCTATTTGAGATACAAATGCTAAATAATCACAAGGAATAACATTACCTTTTGTTCTTACCCCTGCGGATGGATCTCTGATGATGTTGTCTATAGGATGATCCTTTTTGTACCTCCATTCCTTTGGAAGATCATCATGAATAATTTCTTTCTGTTGTAGTTCTTCCAAGGGTGGATCTTTATTATCTTTGATAGTTGTTTCCTTCAGTTTCTTGGAGAGATTTTCTGCATTTTCATCATCACTATCGACTTCCTTTCTCAAGGAAGAGTTAGACTCATCAAAAATAACATGAACAGTTTGTTCGATTAATAAACTTCTTTGATTAAAACTCTATAGCCTTTGGGTTTAGAAGTGTACCCCATAATGATCCCTTCATCGGGTTGGGATCCAGCTTACCTATGTCTCTCTTACCATTGTTGTGAATGAAGCATGGGCATCCAAACATTCTGAGATGACTGATCTTGGGCTTCCTTTCCTTGTACAGCTCATATGCGGTCTTCTTCAGGATTGGCCTGATCATGACTCTATTGATAATATAACACGCTGTATTAATCGCTTCTGCTTATAAGTACCTTGGAAGGTTACTCAGATAGGATGGTCCTAGACATATCCGATAAGGTTCTATTCTTCCTCTCCGCTACTCCATTTAGTTGTGGTGTTCTAGGTGCTCAGAAATTGTGTCCTATACCTTGATTATTACAAAATTCTATAAATTTACTGTTCTGAAATTCTCCTCTATGATTTGACGAATACTGATGATACTGAACTTTTTATCCTTTTGAACTATTTTACTGAACTTCACAAAGCTTTCAAATGTGTCATCTTTATGCTCTAAAATGATATCCATGTAAATCTTGAAAAATCATCAAAATTACAAATCCAAAGTTCTTTCTCCCAGGCTGGTAGTTCTCATTGGCCCAAACAAATCCATATGTAGCAATTCTAATGGTTTGGAGGTGGTGACTACTGTCTTTGATTTGAAGGAGGATTTTGCATGTTTTCCTTTTGCACAAGGTGCACATATACTGTCAAGTCTTGTGTTTATCTTCGGCAGACCTTCTACTAGATCATGTTTGTTAAGTTTTCTTGTTCCATTCAAGCTACAATGGCCTAACCTTCTGTGGCATAATTCAGCATTTTGATCATTATTTGCTACCAGACAAATGTCTTGATCTTTATGTTCTTTTAGATGCAGTACGTATAGGTTCTTTTCTCTGCTGGCTTCTAAGACAATTGCACCATCCTTGATGATTAAACGCTTAAATTCCTGAAACTTGATCTGGTGACCTTTGTCGCACAACTGACTAATGCTAATAAGATTGTGCTTAAGTCCTTTGACGCATAGAACATCTTCTATAAAGATTCTATCTTGACTTCTAATGGATCCACAACCAATTACTGGCCATTTTCCATTGTCGCCATAGGTGACTGTGCCTTCTTCACTTTTGATATGAGAGAACAATTTTTTGTTACCTATCATATGCCTTGAGCACCCGCTATCAAGGTACTACTTCGATGCTCTAGGGCTTCCCTGCAATAAATCAATGAGATTTAGGTACCCAAGTTCTTTTGGGTCCTAGTTGGTTATTAGTTTCTTCACAGTTTCTTTTGGGAATCCATTTTCGGTGTTTGGCTGTGCATGTTATTTTAGTGTGACCTAATTTGTTACAGTGTGTGCAGCAGGAATATTTTTTATTATTCTATTTAGCTTATGGTTTTTATTTTTATTTATTTTTTAATTAGGATTTTGTTCAGCTACGAATTTTGGAGTTAGATAAATTTTAGGATGAATTACAGTTTCCTCATTTTCTGGTGGAGTATATCCTAAGCCATACTTCTTCTTACCTAATCTTCTTGCTCCTTTTAATATTAAGGAGGATTTACCATTTTAAATTTTTCAACTGTGGCCATTAGATATTCATTATCCTTTGTTAGTGTATTGATTTCATTTTAAGTTTACTTGTATTTTCCTGATTTTCTATGTTTGGTATCTTTTCATTTTTATTCTTTAAATCTTCATATATCAGTTCATTTTTTCTTTTTAATTCCAAAATTTATTTTTTTAACTGTTCAGTTTAAAATTTTAGATCTGAGTTGGTTATTTCGAGACATGTATAGTTTTACTTATTGTTTTTAACAATTTACATACATCTTTATATTTGCTGTATAATTCCTTAAAAGCATCCTCTAAACTATCTGAATCAGATTCATTGCAAGAAGTGAAAGATGAGTCCGAAATTACCTTATCATCAACATTTGCCATGAAGGCCAGGTTGGCCTTTTCTTCTTCTTCTTCGCTGAAGCTTGACTCACTGTCTGAGTCACTTTCGTTGTTCCATGCAGCAGCCATGGCTTTCTTCTTGTATCTTTTGAATTTCTTGGTGTTGTCCTTTTTCTTCAACTCAATTTTCTTAACTTGGGACACTCGGCTTTGATGTGTCCAGGCTTCTTGCACTCATAGCATATCGATTTTGGTTTCTTAACATCTTTGCCTTCAGATCTTTTAAAGTCTTTACCTTTCTTGAAGTATCTTCTTCCTAACTAGTATTTTTTCTTGGCTAGAATGCGATGCAGTCTTCTGGAGAGAAAGGCTTCTTCGTCTTGACTACTCTCATTGCTTTTATCACTTTCTAATTTGCCATTAGTTGTTTCTTCTGTGACCTTGAGAGCATTGTTGTGCTTCTTCTTGCTGGAGGATTCTCCCAACCTCTCCATATTTATCTCATGAGCCATTAATGACCTAATGAGCTTTTCATGTGACATTCTTCTAAGGTCGTTGGCTTCTTCTATGGCTGTCACCTTTGGAGTCCATGAGGTTGGTAGAGATCTCAATATTTTTCTCACCATGTCTCCAATTTCATAAATTTTTCTGAGCCCAGCCAATTCGTTGGTGATATCTGTAAATCTACTATACATTTGGGTGATGGATTCTCCTGACTGCATTTGAAATCTTTCATACTGAGCTACTAGGATGTCTATTCTTGCTTCCTTTACCTTGTCAGTTCCTTCATATGTGATCCTTAATTTTTCCCACATTTCCATAGCTGACTTGCAGGTGGAAATCCTATTAAATTCTTTCTTGCTCATCGCACAACACAATATACTTTTAGCTTTGCTGTTTAGGGATATTTTCTTCTTGTCATCATCTGTCCAGTTTTCTCTATTGTTGAGTACCACTAGGTCTCCTTCTTCGATGATACACCAAAGCTGGAAATCGAGACCTTGAAGAAAGAACTCCATTCGAGTATTCCAATAGTTGTAATCTTCACAGTCGAACAGAGGAGGTCTGTTGATGGACTGACCTTCTACATATCCTTGAGCTGCCATTTATCTTTGCTCTTAAGATTGTGTGATCTTCTTCTTGAGGAGACTTGGCTCTGATATCACTTGTTGCCCAGATAGCAAGCCCAGAGGGGAAAGTGAATGGATTGCTTAAAATTCTCTCGTGTAATAATTCCTGTAAATAAAACACTAGATAGACAACACTAAGATAGATAGTTAGAGTTAGTGTTAATCAACACAAAAAGAACAATCACACAAACAACAGGAAATTTTATCTTGGTTCGGATCTCCTATCCTAAGGAGTCCTACGTCTAGTCCCCAAGCAACCACTTGGGATTCCACTATACAACAGTAAAGTCCCCCCTAAGGACACTTACACATCCAGCCACAGCTGGCCTTCTCTTCTCAACTAGAAGACGAATAACACCACTTGTACCAACAAGTTTTCTCTTCACACCAGAAGAGGATCAACTAAAAGGAATACGTTGTATGAAGAAGGTGCCAAGACCAAGCTTATAATCACTTGCTTGATCTGAGGTGAAGTCTGAGAGACACTAGATGATTACAAGATGACTCTCTCTCAGAACTACGCAAGCTCTCAAAAACACATGCACTATTCTCACAGAGAGCTAAGAGCTACTGATGGTTGGATTGGACGAGCTGGCTCTTGTTGTTCTTCAGGTGACTGAAGTTTCAAGCTTCTCAAGGTTCAAAGATTCAAACTATCTAACTTCTTTGCATGGAGTCACCAGTCTACTATTTATCTTCTTTAAAATCATTTTGACCGTTGTAGTATCCATTGTCTCACAGCTTCATGCTCGTTAGAGAGACTCGTCTGAAGCAAGGAGTAGATGAGCCTGCAGCCATTAATGCTTGGATTGACACTTACACCTTCAAGGAAGATTGTCTGAATCTTCTATCTTTTTTGTCAGGTTGACAGCTTCATCTTTGATGTGTATTTATACAAAAGTCTTGCATACAATAAATGCTGACACCTAGACAACTTTTGTTTGTCTAAATTGTCAGTCAACATTAGTAGTCATTACTATGAAGATACACCAAAAAGGAAAGGTTATTCTATCATCACATAAAGCAGGACTTTACGTGACAAGAGATGTATGCAAGGATATATTATGTGGAAATATTGTACTAACATAATAAATGATCAAGATCTTAGGACACAGTATGGTGTGCAGGAAGGCTTTTTGAAATCCATAGAGTTTTGAGCATATGCAGATTTAAATATTATAAGGAATGATTCTTAAGAAAGAAGATAAAGCAAGACTGTTCAAGAGCTATATAAATTTATTTAAAAGTAAAGAACATTCTGTATAGAAAAATATTGATATCAAATTGATGATATAATCATGTGAGAATGTAATCCATGTTGAGATGAAGTCGAAGTGAACATAATCCATGTATTAATGAAATGAAATCGATGTTCTGTACAAAGTCGTTACTTAACAAAAATCGATGAGCAGATGAAATCGTTGTTTCAATAGAATCGTTGTTTAAATGAAATCGATCATGAAATCGTTGTTTTAAGAAGAAATCGTTGTTTTGCTCAAATCGTTTTTAAGTTTAAGTGAATCGTTGTTTTGAGCAAATCGTTGTTTAAGTAGGCAAATCGTTGTTGCGATCAAATCGTTCTTTAAGTGAAAGCAAATCGTTGTTTCGATCAATAGTTATTTAAGTGAAAGCAAATCGTTGTTTCGATCAAATAATTATTTAAGTGAAAGCAAATCGTTGTTTCGATCAAATCATTCTTTAAGTGAAAGCAAATCGTTGTTTCGATCAAATCGTTCTTTAAGTGAATGCAAATCGTTGTTTCGATCATATCGTTCTTTAAGTGAAAGCAAACCGTTGTTTCGATCAAATCGTTGTTTTATTATGATATGAAAATTGTTGTTTTACTTATAAATCGTTGTGAGATAGAAATCGTTATTTTACTTATGAAATCGTTGTGAGACAGAATCGTTATTTAAGTGACTTACAGAATCATTATGGCGATCGAATCATTGTTTCTATGAAAGAAAATCGATGTGTACTTAGACAAAACATATGCATTTGAACTTACAGTAGTGTGTGAGATAACTTACAGATTTGCTAGATTTATTTTTTGTGGATAAACTTTAGAAACAGTTGTTAGAAGCATTTTACAAGGTTTTGTTAATCACCAAAAATTACATATATAATCATGATAAATGTTATATGGAGATGGATTGATCATCAGTTCATACTGCAAAAGTTTCTGTGGAGATCTGCTTGATTCTCAGCTCTTCCTTGGGTGGCCAGCAATAGGGCTTGGGACAATGTGTTGATGGTTCTTTGTAAGTCTCTTTCACGTGCAGCGGCCATTGCAATCCTTCAAGATAACCACACCATGATCATTAGACATTAACATTATCTCAACCTGATTCTGACTAGATGACTTAGCCGGTGTTTCTACCCCATCTCACTGTTGATTTCTAACAAGTTGACATATGGGGAGTTTTGTCCTGACTAAGCCTAACAATTTCCTATTTGCCTAGAACTTAAGAGAAAGCCTAGGCTCTGATACCAACTATCACACCCCGAATTTAGTAGCGAAAATAAATATTGAGAGCGTGAATGATGCGAGTATGAGTATCACAGTCGAGTAATTCAGAGAGGCATCTATGTATAACAAAATATTTAAGACAATAATAATACCAGCCAAATAATTCATTTATTTCATTTCCATCAAATCTAACTTAAAAACCTTACAAAATCAGAGCCAATAATAGGACCCACTATTGTCATTCCAGTACATACGACTCAAGAAAAGTAAAACTAATTATTATAGACCTCTTTTAACACTAATCATATTGGCTGATGTGTGCTATATGGACGAGTATCTTTGAGAAGCTCTTCACTCTTCTCCAGCCCCATCATGTTCTACTACTCTTCATATTCTTCACCTAAAATACTAAGGAAAGCAGGTGTGAGCGCACTAACGCCCAGTAGGATTTACATCTCATGGTGCGGGCATACTTTACGTAATTAACATGTTAAAAGGTAAGATACTAACATGCAATACTCATGACAATTATGATAAAGACAATTCCAAGCAATAACATGTACGAGAACGGTTCAATAAACAAATGAAATGACAATTCTCATGTGAGACGGAACGATTGACAACGACATGGATGACAGTACGATCATTTATCATATAGAAGGGGATTCAATAGTCTATAACATGTATAGTAGATATCACAAGTTGAATTCCATAGAACTTCAATGGATAATGACATATTGGATTCGATAATGATGACATGGACAATAGATTTGGCAATTTCACATATAACAGTTCAATCAATCATTCAATAATAGTGTGGAAATTACTCAGATCAATCATGCATTCAATTAGGTGATTGTCAGACACCTCAATTGATCATATACTCTCGCAAATATAAGTATTGCGGGTGCTCCTCCCAAGACCAGACTGGGCCCTATTTGCATTGGCATGGTTATGAACTGAAGTTCCAATAGTTTCTAGTAATTCCATTCATTCATTTATGGCCAATACGAATTCCAACAATAGATAATTATGTACTAAAGATCATGTCAATGATTATAGAGAACAAGGCAAGTAGACATGATCCTGAGTAAATTTCGGTAGCATAATGACTTAATCACTTTAATTTAATCCTTACATTTAATAGCTTGATTTCAATGTATCAATCACTCTCTCTCTCGAGAAGTAGATAAGAATATAAGTGCTTTCTATCTTCTGGGAACTTCAATGGTACAACCAACTCGATCTCCATGAGAGAATCCACAGAGCACGGAGAATTACGGAGTTCTTGGAGAAAAGGTCACTAGTTCGCCGATACAGAATGACCGGTTGAGAGTTTCCAAATCCCAAAGAGAGGGCTGCGTATATGTGCAATGTGTCGTGTAGAACGTGTCTCAATCCACAATCCATCGGTTTAAAACAAGACGGAAAGCAATTATATGGACGCATGACGTGGTATGCAATTCAGTCTATCACATGGGTGCTGTAATTTTTAACATGTAGCACTTTTCAGTTGTAAGCATGCTAGAGTATGGACATAGAAAATAGCAATCACATGGTCAATAGAATCAAACAATCATTAATAACACTTAGAATAGAGATTCATGTTCTTATAGTTTTCATGTAAGTTGATCACTTCTAGGCCATTGAATACTAAATGACATGATATAACAGTAGGACATGTACAACTAAAGAAAATAGTCTTAGGTCGGCCTTTAAATAACAACGGGTTTAGACGTCACACTTCAAAGGACAGTACACAGTCTGTAGCAACTCGGAAAAAAATTTAATAAAAAAAATTTGAAATAATAAATTCTTTAAATCAAAATAATAGGAACATACGTACCACTATCGTATGTGCAAGAATACATCGGAAAATTCCTTTAAATTTTAAAAATGAACCCCAGGCATTATTCCTAAGTGTTCTACTAAGTAATTCAAGCATCGAAAAATCAGATTGGCCAATTGTACATCACAATGTGACTAATTATCTAAATTAGGAACTAAGTCGGAAAAACGTTAACACGGAAAGATAACGCGCCCATAAATTAAACGAACATGTCGAAGAGACTTCCAACATCATGAAATGATTACCCATTATCGGAATTGGACTAATAGACCTCTCATAGCCCATGAATAAATTCAAGTAATAAATGCAATAAAAATTTATAACTCTATTATTCCCTAATTAAAAGGGAAATCCCATAAGATAAAATTCCAATAAATAATGGGCTTTTTTAAATGGACCATATAAAATTTATTGGGCCAAAATAGGATTTTTAAAAGAAGAATAATAAGAAAATACCCTAAATTCGTAACTTAAATAATGTTTTAATAGAAAAGAGGTATTTAAGCATTAAAATAGCTAATTTAAGATGGATTGGATTCCTAAACCTACCCTAATAGGTAGGCCACAAATTTAACTCCCATCCTAACCCAAATAGGAAGTGGAAAGCTTGGAAGGAGCTTAAGAAGGAAATTCTTAATTTAAAGGGGGTTAGAGTCCTATTAGGAAATAACACCCAACAAGCATAAATACTCTCCTAAATCCCCCATGGTCTGCCCTAGCTCATTACCAAGGGTTGCTGGACCAAGAGGAGAGGCCAGGGAGGAGGAGATCTTGTGGGGAGAAGACTCTCTCAAGCTCTCTCTCTCGTTCTTCAAGTTCTAGCCCTAGAAGAGGAAATTGAGTCAACGTAGGCATTCTCACGAGTAAAATCTAATTAAATTGGTATGTAGATTGTTCCATCATCAGGAACAAAATCCCTTCGTTTAATAATTATTCGTTCACACCAATCTTTTGTTCTTGATTTATGAAGTTCGGTAAACTCCATGACCCCGAACCCTCTTGTCAAATTGATATCTCCATGTATACTCGTTCTCATGTCACAAAAATTTTACTGGAGATACTGATGATTGTTAGGCTTCTTTTGCCCCCAAAAGACCTAATTTTCGTCCACTCTATTTTGTGAATTAATTCTTGCATCCCAACTGTACACAGTCTTCTATTCTCCATGTTTGACTTGATTAAAGCCTGTCAAAACCATGACTATTTTGAAATTCTGATTTACTAGAAGTACTCTTACATGTCTAGATCGGTTTAGAACTTCTTTCGGGATTTTTGATACATTGTACAATTTGTTCAAATTTTTGAAGCACCTTGTGTCAAAACAAGGCAATCTGGCCCGCAATCCAATGCTCTATCCTTCTCTCTATCGGACTCAGGCGCAGTACCTGAGAACGCAACGGCCCGATAGGCCTTGTTCTCAGGGCTGTCGCGACAGCAGTGCCCGTCGTGTTTTGAATGCGACATGGGCTGTCGTCGTGTTCTGCCTACCTGAGCTGACTAGTCCGTCGCGATCTATACAAGACCCTGTCGCATTTTTGCTAGCCCCGTCGCGAACCTTACAAGGGTATGTCGCGTTCTGATTTTTTCAGCAAAACCCTATATTTTTGCAAGACATGACCTTCTGAATCTTTGTAATAGTCTCAATGACCAGTAAACGAAGATAACAAATTTGAATAAGTCATTAGTTAATTAAAAGTCATCCACGTGATTATTTCATCTCTATGACTCTCATAAACTTTCACTCACTTTGAACCATCCAATATGGCTTAACTTGGCATGAAAATTGTCACATAGCACATCTAGCAATTGATTTCAATTATATATTTAATTGCCCTATTTTTAATGAACTTGTCAACGATTCTCGCGATGTTTTTGGAGTACCGTTATCGACGGTCCACTATTCTAGAATTCCTCTAGAACGTCGAGCACTTGTTTCTATATACACACTCCCTCTTGACTTGGACAAACACTCCGTCGGATACTCCTTCTGCCGGACTAGTGAGTCTTGTTCAGGGCCTCCGTAAGTCTCCTTTGTCCATGGATTCGCACATGATCGAAGAGCTAGTTGTACCCTAACACCTATGACACCTATAGGGATAAGTAAGATCCATACGACTTAGATTGTTCTCTCTCTTATCTTGAATCATGCCGGACCTCTAGACCTGTGCATAATATGGCCAGTGGAAGGGTAGTGAATTCCACTAGACTGCCAACAACGATTGCGCGTGTCGTGCAATTGTTATTATCGCTTGTTAACATTGTCTTACGAATATGTCCTTGTCTCGTCTACTATCTCTATGCTCTCGTCTATTCATGTTCACTCTACTATCTCGTCTATCTCATCTATTCATCAAGTACTCTCTTGGTACCCTTTGAGCTTTGTGGCTCCTACTATTTTGTACTGTTCAAGACTGTCTAGCGCTAAAATGGGTCTTGTGACTCTACCAACTTGAATGCATACTGCTGAGGGCACGGAGATTGTCGGAGGGGCTCCAATCTAGCCCTGGGGGCAGAGAGCTACCCGAAAATACCTGCAGGGGCTATTGACGGTGTCTGCATTTACACCGGTTTTGACTGACTGTTCTGATGTAGCTACACATGTGACTGTTACACTGTTACTGTTAGTCTGTTAGTTCAGACGTATTGCACTGTTACTGTACTACCACTGACTGTTACTGAACTACTATGTCCTGTTATTGAGCGACTACTGTCGTACTCTCTTCTTGCTATACTTGATACTTGCTATCTTGAGTTATTGCGTTCTATCGTGACTTAATCGCATTCAAAGTGCTATATTCTCTCGTTTTTCCATTGACAATAAAAGTGTCATATTCTCTCTCGGCTATCTATGGATAACCAAAGTTCCATTACTATTTCGATTGACGAAAGTTAATCAAAAGTGTTATACTATCTCGATTGATGAAAATCAATCAAAGTGCAATTTACTCTTTACATGACCATCTACTATTTCTCTCCTTACTATATATGTTGCTTGCTATTTCTTGACAATGTCGTTACTTGCTATTGTTGTTATCATT
This sequence comes from Colocasia esculenta, assembly GCA_014218235.1. Lineage (NCBI taxonomy): Eukaryota > Viridiplantae > Streptophyta > Magnoliopsida > Alismatales > Araceae > Colocasia > Colocasia esculenta. Next base: position 99,585,510 of record CM024761.1, on the reverse strand, counting down.
TCTATCGTGACTTGATCCTATTCATTGTACTATACTTGATTCATGTGCTAGTAAACCATGTTACTTGTGCTCTTACTTTCTCGACTTTACATGACTCGCTCTATCATTAGTTACTCTGTCCTTTAAAACATTAATTATTTAAAGCATGTTTGATCCTGAGATTTAAGTCCTACTGGGCGTTATCACTCACCCTTCGTTATTTGTTATTGTGTCTCAGGTAAGTCAGACAATGACGTTACACACATCAATGGGACAGGATCAGAGTGATGAGCGACCTGGAGTCAAATAATGAAGCCACCCTAGCACAATGGAGTCTAGTAGTTATTGCTTTAGATTTCTTTCTAATGTAGTGATGCCATTGAGCCTTGTACAAGGCTTCGAATTAGTGGTTGTAATAGTCTTAGTGATTTTATAATGAAATCAAGAGTTATTTCAATTATTATTTCATTAGATGCTCTGATGTTTGCATCTATATGCTCAATTCATATTACCATACTCGTTGCTCACGTTTCCCTCCGATTTATTCCGCTGCTAAATTGGAGGGGCATGACAGTTGGTATTAGAGCCTAGGATGTCCTTATTAGGATATTTTAAGTTTAGGATCTTCTAGGTGAACTACCATGAACATGTCTAAGTCAACCACCATACCTTTGTTAGAGATTGGGTAAATCTTGGGGTTATGCTAGGAGCATAACTATATGTATAAGCACCCTAAGTTTAAGAAGAAATTAATAAGTATTATTGCTCACAGGAACTAGAGGAGATGGTTGGGGAGCATGCGTAAATGCACAAATTACAACAGACCGTACAGGGTTAACTCAAGCCCTTAGCAACGTGATTCAAGCAGGAGCAAGAAATGGGGTAGGAGACATATGAGAACTTTCAACGAATAAATCCCCCTAGGTTTAATGGAACTCCATATCCCGACGAAGCTGAAAATTGGGTGAAGGCGATGAAATGAATCTTTTGAGTTATGCAATGTTCAGAGCAGGAGAAAGTCCTTCTGGCAACCTTCCAGTTGGACCGCGATACTAGAGCTTGGTGGGAAGTTGATAGTCGACAATTACCCAACATCAACATAGAGTGGGATAAATTTTCAGAACTCTTCAACGCCAAATATTTTTCGAGAGGATTCGTGAGAAGAAGGCCAATGAATTCACCAATTTAAAATAACGAATGATGTCTGTAGAGGAATATGAAGCTCAATTTGAAAGACTAGCATAGTATGCACCACATTTGGTGAGTACGGAAAAGATGAAGGCAAAGAGATTTTTAGAAGGGTTGAGACCTGTGTATTGGGAAAAGTTAGCTCCACTAGACATTGAAGTATATTCAGTCATGGTATTGAGAGCTCAATTAGTTGAGGACACTATGGAACTTCTTGAAAAGATCCATAAGAATAAGGTGTTGAAAAGGGAACGTGATACTCATTCCAATGATAATAAAGGAAGAAATACAGTAGATAGCAAGAGAATAAAAGGGAAGTGAAGCAGAAGAAGTCTGTGAATTTTGTGAAAAGCCAGGGCATCAGGTTGATAATTGTTGGAAGAGATTGGGCAGATGCTTGCAATGTGGAAGTCAACAACATTGAGTCATCAATTGTCCAACAAAGAAGAACCAAACTCCACGCCAAGGACGATTACAAGCCCTTGTGGATAAAAATTCTGCAATGAGGGTGGACAAGGTACCATCACTAAACCCTTAGTTTAATTTCATATTATTCTCGCGATAGCAAAGCCCTAAGTTGGGGAGGTGATGGAATGAAATATCCATAATAAATTGGTAGTCGTATCATATCTTATGAATTTCGGGACCAAATTCTTTTTAAGTGGGGAGGATGTAGCAATCCGGAAAAAAATTAATACTTAAAATTTTGAAATAATAATTTCTTTAAATCGAAATAATAGAAACATACGTACCACTATCGTATGTGCAAGAATACATCGAAAAATTCGGTTAAAAATTATAAATCAACCCCAGACATTATTCTTAAGTGTTCTACTAAGAAATTCAAGCAACGAAAAATCCGATTGGTCAAGTGTACATCACAATGTGACTATTATCTAAATTAAGAAACTAAGTCGGAAAACCGTTAACACGGAATGATAGCGTGCCCATAATTAATCGAACATGTCGGAGAGACTTCCAACATCATGAAATGATTACCCATTATCGGAATTGGACCAATGGACCTCTCATAGCCCATGAATAAATTCAAGTAAGAAATGTAATAAAAATCCATAACTCTATTATTCCCTAATTAAAAAGGGAAACCCCATAAGATAAATTCCAATAAATAATGGGCTTTGTTAAATGGACCATATAAAATTTATTGGGCCAAAATATGGATTTTTAAAAGAATAATAATAGGAAAATACGCTAAATTCGTAACTTAAATATTGCTTAAATAGAAAAGAGTTATTTAAGCATTAAAATAGCTAATTTAAGATGGAATTAAATTCTTAAACCTACCCTAATAGGTAGGCTACGAATTTAACTCTCATCCTAACCCAAATAGGAAGTGGAAAGCTTGGAAGGAGGTTAAGAAATAGGAAATTCGGAATTTAATGGGGGTTAGAGTCCTATTAGGAAATAACAACCCAACAAGCATAAATACTCTCCTAAATGCCCCATGGCCGGCCCGAGCTCGTTGCCAAGGGTTACTGGACCAGAAGGAGAGGCCAGGGAGGAGGAGATCTCGTGGGGAGAAGACTCTCTCAAGCTCTCTCTCTCGTTCTTCAAGTTCTAGCCCTAGGCATCCTTATGAACAAAATCTAATTAAATTGGTCTGTAGATTGTTCCATGCATGAGAAACAAAACCCCTTTCTTTTCATAATTATTCGTTCACCCAATCCTTTGTTCTTTATTTATGAAGTTCGGTAAACTCTATGACCCCGAACCCTCTTGTCAAATTCATATCTCCATGTATAGTCGTTCTCATGCCACAAAATTTTACTGGAGATACTGATGATTGTTAGGCTTCTTTGCCCATGAAAGCCCTAATTTTCATCCACCGTATTTTGTGAATTAATTCTTGCATCCCAACTGTACACAATCTCTATTCTCCATGTTTGACTTGATTAAAGCCTATCGAAACCATGACTGTTTTCAAATTCTGATTTACAGGAAGTACTCTTACATGTCTAGATCGGTTTAGAACAGGTTTCGTGATTTTTCATACATCGTACAATTCGTTGTAAATTTTTGAAGCACCCTGTGTCAAAACAAGGCAATCTGGCCCGCAATCCAATGCTTTGTCCTTCTCTCTGTCGGACTCAGGCGCAGTACCTGAGAATGCGATGGCCTGATAGGTCGCATTCTCAGGGCTATCACGACAGCAGCACCCATCACGTTCTGAATGCGACAGGGGCTGTCGTCGCTTTCTGCCTACCTGAGCTGACCAGTCCATCGCCATCTATACAAGACCCTGTCGCGTTCTTTACTAGCCCCATCGCGAACATTATAAGGGTACGTCGTGTTTTGGTTTTTTTCAGAAAAACCCTGTATTTTTGCAAGACTTGACCTTCTGCATCCTTGTTAATTGTCTCAATGACTAGTAAACGAAGTTAATAAATTTGAATGAGTCATTAGTTTATTAAAAGTCATCCACATGATTATTTCATCTCCATGATTCTCTTACACTTGCACTCACTTTGAACCATCCAATATGGCTTAACTTGGCATGAAAATTGTCACATAGTACATCTAGCAATTGATTTCAATTATATATTTAATTGCACTATTTTTAATGAAATTGTCTACGATTCTCGTGATGTTTTGGGAGTACTGTTATCGACGCTCCACTGTTCTAGAATTCCTCTAGAACACGAGCACTTGTTTCTATATACACACTCTCTCTTGACTTGGATGAACTCTCCTTCGGATACTCCTTTTGCCGAACTACTGAGTCTTTATTCAAGGCCTCCGTAACTCTCCTCTGTCCATGGATTCCCATATGGTCGACGAGCTAGTTGTACCGTAACACCTATGACACCTCTAGGGATCAGTAAGATCCATACGACCTTAGATTGTTCTCTCTCTTATCTTGAATCACGCCGGACCTCTGGACCTGTGCATAATATGGCCAGTGGAAGGATATGAATTCCACCTGACTTCCAACACCGATCACGCATGTCGTGCAACTGTTATTCTTGCTTGTTTAACATTGTCTTACGAATATGTCCTTGTCTCGTCTACTGTCTCTATGCTCTCATCTATTCATGTTCACTTTACTATCTCGTCTATCCATCAAGTACTCTCTTGGTACCCTTTGAGCTGTGTAGCTCCTACTGTTTTGTACTGTTCATGACTGACTAGCGCTAAAATGGGTCTTGTGACTCTACTGACTTGAATGCATACTGCTGAGGGCACGGAGAGTGTCCGAGGGGCTCCAATCTAGTCCTAGGGGCAGAGAGCCACCAGAAAATACCTGTAGGGGCTATTGACGGTGTCTGCATTTGCACCGGTTCTGACTGACTGTTCTGAATTAGCTAGTCATCTAACTGTTACACTGTTACTGTTAGTCTGTTAGTTCAGACGTACTGCACTGTTACTGTACTACCACTGACTGTTACTGAACTGCTACTGTCCTGTTATTGAGCGAATATTGTCGTACTCTCTTCTTGTTCTACTTGATACTTGCTATCTTGAGTTATTGCGTTCTATCGCGACTTAATCACATTCAAAGTGCTATATTCTCTCGTTTGTCCATTGACAATAAAAGTGCCATATTCTCTCTCGCTATCTATGGATAACAAAAGTGCCATTACTATTTCGATTGACGAAATTTAATCAAAAGTGCTATACTATCTCGGTTGATGAAAATCAATCAAAGTGCAATTTACTCCTTACATGACCATCTACTATTTCTCTCCTTACTATACATGTTGCTTGCTATTTCAAGACAACGACGTTACTTGCTATTGTTGTTATCGTTTCTATCGTGACTTGATCCTATTCATTGTACTATACTTGATTCATGTGCTAGTGAACCATGTTACTTGTGCTCTTACTTTCTCGACCTTACATGACTCGCTCTATCATTAGTTACTCTGTCCTTTAAAGCATTAATTATTTAAAGCATGCTTGATCCTGAGATTTAAGTCCTACTAGGCGTTATCTCTCACCCTTCGTTATTTGTTATTATGTCTCAAGTAAGTCAAACAATGACGTTACACACATCAATGGGACAGGACCAGAGTGATGAGCGACCTGGAGTCAAATGATGAAGTCACCCTAGCACAATTGAGTCTAGTAGTTATTGCTTTGGATTTCTTTCTAATGTAGTGATGCCATTGAGCCTTGTGCATGGCTTCAAATTAGTGGTTGTAATAGTCTTAGTGATTTTATAATGAAATCAAGAGTTATTTCAATTATTATTTCATTAGATGCTCTGATGTTTGCGTCTATATGCGCAATTCACGTTACCATACTCGTTGGTCACGTTTCTCTCTGATTTATTCCGCTGCTAAATTGGAGGGGCGTGACACAGTCAAATACCACTCTGTGAGTAATCTCTAAATTGCGACGGTCTTACCTGTCGTGTTTAAATCGCGTTGGGTAAGGTGGACGTGTTCATGACATTCGATGTAGGCAATCAATTACTAAACATAAACGTGACGATTGTAGGCGAAGCGTTCATGCAACGGTCCTTAAATATGAAATAGTCCCAAAAATCGTGGGCGGGAAAACAAATCAAATCACGATGGTACCATCTGTCACGCCTCTACGCGAAATATCGGAACGCAAGGCAGTTGCAAGAAACAGGTACAAAGAGAGTACTAGAGATCAAACCATTGGACAAAGAATAGTATTAAAGCAAATGCATCTCATTAAAAATTCTTCAAATGTCTAGTTACAATCACTATATCAGAGCCATTCTATAGGGCCCAATTACATCTTAAACATCAACTCTAACATAATACTATGACGCTAGGGTACTCTTGACTTCACTCTTGGTCGTTCCCGTCGTCTTGAGTGTAAGTATCTTCCTCGGTCTCACCTGAGAACACATAACCAATAACGCAGAGTGAGTGATAACGCCCAGTAGGACTTAAATCTCAGGATCAAGCATGCTTTAAATGATTAATGTATTAAAAAGGTAGAGTAACTAATGATAAAGCGAAAGAGTCAAGTAATGTAAGGGATAGCATGATAAAAGGAGACTGAAATAGCACAAGTTTCCAAATATAGCGCAAGCGTCGATTATAGCACAAGAGCAGGATGGCCATAGAACAAATAGCATAAAGTATAGCAGTAGCACAATGAGTATAGTATAGCACTTTTGATTGTCATTTAGATAGTCGAGATAGATAGCACTTGAGTGTAATGCCAAACACTCTGGTCATTTAACTCCCGCGGGCAAATATCACTTTTGGGAGCACCTACCAGGACCTGACCAGGCCCTTTATATATATTGTCAGACATTGGTTATATTGTTTATCTTTAGACAATCATTCAATGGCCAATAAAGTGTACCAAGAAATAGATGAGAGTACTAGATGAATAGATAAGATAGTAGATAGAACGTGAATAGATGAGCGAGTAGAGTATAGATGAGAACTATAGGGCATTGCACATGAAACGTCGAGTAACGGCGATAGTAATAGTTGCACAACATGCGCGATTGGTGTCGGCAGTCAGGTGGAATTCACTACCCATCCACTAGCCATGTTATGCACAGGTCCAGAGGTCTGATGTGATTCAAGATAAGAGCGAGAGCAATCTATTAGAGGTTTGGATCTTACTGATCCCTAAAGGGTATCATAGGTGTTAGGGTATGTGAGACCCTTGAATTTTGTTCATTTTATATTGTGCATGTGGTATTTACTTGTTATGTATATAGTGTGTGTATTAAATTTGTGCATATTATAATTACTTAATTACTCATGTGCATATGTATGTATATATATATATTATTTTCTGTGAATATAAGTGATTAGCTAATTTTGTACATATTTTCCTTATTTAAATCCTATGCATCTCGTATTTAAGTAATGTTGTGCACATAGTATCTAATTATTAATGTACATATTATATTTATTTATTCCATGCATATTGTATGTAGCTATGTTGTGTACATATGTATATCTGTATGTGTTTATTTTGTGCATAAGATATCTATCTATTTTTGTAAGTAGTTTATGATGTATAAGTATAGCTATTTTGAGGTATTTTGTGTTTTGGCCGAAATGCCAATTGACGTCAAAATACATTGACGTTGATTGCATGTTGACGGTTGTTGGGTTACAATGTGTATGATAACATGTGCTTAAATGTTTTTGATGATGTTTAATATAATTGATGTTGGAAACATGATAAATATGACAAAGACATGAAAGAAATGAACAAATGAAAATTGTGCTTCTATGACTATTCATGTATCCATTATATCTCACATAGAATGTCTTTTGATGTAGGTGTGAATGCACACAAGACAATCAACCAAAGTCAAGTGCAAAAGACCAAGAAATACACTTCAAGTGGTCATGTGTCGACAGCCCCCAAGGCATGTGTCGACAGATAGACAAATCCAGAATAAATAGGCTACTGGAAACACATTTACACCAATATGTGTCGACAGATGAGATGCACCTGTCGACAGATACAGGATGCCTGTCGACAGCTAGCATATCGCCCGTCGACAGATCCGTCTTCCAGGAACTAGCATGGTTTTGGAAACCAGAAGTCTGTACTAGGTGTCAACAGCTATAAAGCACCTGTCGACAGATGAAGAGAAAAGTCAGAAACTTGATTGTGATATGTTCTATATTAGGGTGATCCCTTTAAGCACGACTCTCCATACTTGGACACCCATATATATATAGACCATATAAATTTATTTTCATAGCAAGAAGCCACAATACCAAAACCCTAATCAAAGGTCAGAAGAAAAGCTTCTCTCTGCTGCTCTGTTTCAACTCTCATTCCAGTTCAAGGAAGATCCATCTCATGAGCGGAGTTGAAGTCGGTTCGTCCACAGTTCAAGCTTCAACATCATCTGATAATCATCAAGTTTAAGGTTGGAGTTCTTCTGGACGACCACCTCTAAGAGTTCTTTATCAAGATTTGTTTCTACTTCTTAGAACTCTTCTTCTTCTACACTTTTCACTACTCTGTGTGTATGGCAGTGGTTCAAGCGTCTCTTTTGCTTGATTCACGTGTGTGATGTTGTTCTGATAACGTGTTTGCATCAGACAACATGCGTGTGTGTGTTTGTAGAGTTGAACTTGCTGATAAGTAGTCGTTCTACGTGTGTGTGTGGACGGTGGATGTAGGATACACAAGTTGTGTACTCCAAACCACCTTAAGTCTTCGTGTCCTGTGGTTTGCACATTTTCACGGTAGATGTTTGGTAGGCATGTTGATTGTTCACACGCTATATAGATCTCTAATGTTCTACTCACAATCAACACACACATCAAAGTCTGAATTCAGTACATATTTGCTTAAGTATTCGTCAAGTCAGTGTTGGCATTTAAAAGAAGGTCATAGTGCTTTTAAATCGGTGGTAATCTATTCAACCCCCCTTCTAGATTACTGCACTAGGTGGTTCCGCACACCTTTCAATTGGTATCAGAGCAAGGTTTCTCCGATTTACTGCTTTAATAGCTTGATCTCACGATCAGGAGAAATTCGGTCTCATGGAAACTAACAAGGGATTTATGACTGAAGGACACTTAGTGTCTAGGCCTCTTTCTTTGATGGCACTGACTACACCTACTGGAAAAATCGTATGCAGGTGTTTCTGAGAGCTCAAGACTATGAGCTGTGGAAGATCTTTAGCAAGGGTGCATATGAGTTGCCCGCTGATGAAGATACATGGGCCCGAGAGTAGATCCGCAAAGGCACCTTGAATGGGAGCGCATTGAACATCATGCAGTGCGCCGTGCACCCAAAGGAGTATTCAAGGGTCTCCACATGTAAGTCAGCAAAAGAAATGTGGGACAAGCTGGAGCTCATCTATGAAGGTACGTCTGAGATAAGGGAAACCAAAGCAAGCTTGTTAGTGTCTGAATATGAAATGTTTAAGATGAAAAATGAAGAAACCATTTCAGACATGTTTGCTAGATTTGAAAGGTCTTAAGAAGGAGTACAGTGAGAGTGACTTAGTTTGAAAGATACTTCGGTCTCTTCCATCCACATGCATACTAAGGCCACTGTCATTGAGGAATTTAAAGGCCATTCAACAATGAAATTGGATGAGCTAATTCGATCCCTCATGACTTATGAAATTAATCTGAAAATAAATGAAATTGAGGTTAATACTAGAAAATCGATTGCATTGAAAGCATCTATTAAAGTCTCATCAAGTTCCAAGATAGATATCCAACAGGAATGTGATGAAACTGGAACGTCTAGTGATAGTGAGAATGATGAAGTGGTGATGCTCACTAGATAGTTCAAAAAATTCCTCAGGTTCAAAAACAAAGGCTCAAGTAACTTCAAATCTTTTCAAAAAAGAGATTTCTCAAATAAGATTGATTCTAATAAAAAATCTGACATGATTGTATGCTATGAGTGCAAGAAACTAGGGCACATGAGAGGTGAATGCCCAGAGCTCAAGAAAAATCTGAAAAGAACAAGTTCACTTTCAAGAAAGCCAAGGCAATGATGACTATTTAGAGTAATGAAGATGAAGACGAGAACGCACAAGGAAGATCTAGAGATGAAGAAATTCAATGCTTAATGGCAAAGAGTTAAGACTCCGTTGAGGTAAACTCTTCCTTTGAGAATTACTCTGTTGATGATTGGGAAGAGGCATACACCTTACTGTTTTAGAAATTTTATGAATATAAATCAGAAAATAAAGTACTGAAAAAGAAGATCGCTTCACTTGTTCATAGCACATCCAATGATGAACATATTGCAATTCTATCTAAAGAAATTGAGCTACTAAAAATTGAAAAGGAAAGCCATCTTGCTGAAATGGATTGCATTAAAGAAAAACTCTAGGAAAATGTAAAAGAAAAAGAAGTCCCAAATACACTTGTAGAAACTCTACAACATGAGAATCTGTAGCCCACGAACATGAAGTTCTGAAAAATTTTCAAGAGTTCTTCAACAAGATTGAGCATAGCAACATAAACAAAATATGCTCAATCCACACTGATCATGGGGGAGAGCTTGATAACAATTTATTCTCTGACTTCTGCAGGAACCAAGGTATTGATCACAAGTTTTTCTCTACAAGGACTCCGGAACAAAATGGAGTTGTAGAGAGAAAGAACAGAACCTTGGTGGAAATGGCTCGCACTCTTCTGGTTGAAAGCCAACTTCCAAGGAGCTTTTGGGCAGAAGCAGTGAACACTTTATGCAACATCCTAAACAGAGCCATGGTAAGACCTGTAATGAAGAAACCCCTTATAAGCTCTTGAAAGGTAAGAAACCCAACATTGGGTACTTGAGGATCTTTAGCTCCAAAGTCTTTATACGTAACAATGATAAAGTTGATTTAGATAAATTTGAAGCCAAAAGCGATCCAGGTATTTTTCTCGGATACTCAGAACACTCTAGAGCTTATAGAGTGTATAACAATAAAAACAAAACTGTGGAAGAGACTCCACATGTTGTTTTTGATGAGTATCATGCAAAAACTAGAAAGTCAAATGTTTCCAGGTATGATGATGATGAAGGAAAAATACTTGAATATCAAGATGAAAAGCCACTGTCGACGGACCATGAAGAGGCTGTCGACAGGCCTGAAGAAAACCCACAAGATCAAATTCTTCAAGAACAACCTCCCCAAGAACAAATTCCTCAAGAGCAATATCCTCAAGATCAAGACCATCCAGGTCCTTCAACAATCAGAAATGGTAGGTACTCAAAAGATCATCCACTTGATAATGTAATTGGAAATGTAAATAATAGAGTTTATATTAGGTCTCACTTTAGACATATTGTTGAACAAGATCATTTACCATTTGTCTCTCAAGTGGAACCTAAAAATGTTGAAGAGGCTCTACAAGAAAATTCATGGATAGATGCAATGCATGAGGAACTTGGGCAATTTGAAAGAAACAATGTTTGGAGCTTAGTTCCTAGGACCCCTAAAATTTGAGTGATTGGAACAAGATGGGTATTTAGGAATAAGCGAAATAAAGAGGGTAATGTGGTGAGAAACAAAGCTAGACTAGTAGCTAAGGGATATAATCAAGAATTTGGGATAGATTTTGAAGAATCCTTTGCACCTGTAGCTAGGCTTGAGGCAGTTAGAATTTTGTTAGCATATGCATGCTCAAACAAGTTCAAACTTTTTTAAATGGATGTCAAAACTGCCTTCTTGAATTGTTACATCAAAGAAGAAGTCTTTGTTTCTCAACCACCTGGATTTGAGAATAATGATAAGCCTAACCATGTCTATAAATTGCACAAAGCTCTCTATGGTTTGAAACAGACACACTGAGCATGGTACGACAGACTGAGTAATTTCTTGGTGAGTAAAAACTACTCCAGAGGTAAAGTGGACTAAACACTATTCACCAAATGTGTTCGCAATCATATAATTGTTGTTCATGTTTATGTGGACGACATTATCTTTGGTTCCACTAACCCCTCACTGTGTGAAGAATTTTCTAAACACATGCACAGTGAATTTGAGATGAGTTTAATGGTGGAGCTTCAATTTTTTCTTGGCTTGAAGGTAAAACAATATGAAGATGGCTTCTTCATAATTCAAGACAAATATGTTAAGGAGTTACTGAAAAAATTTTAGTTCGAACAAGTTAAGCCAGCCTCTACACCAATGAGCACAAGCGTAAAATTAGAAATGATGAGAATGGTAAAATGGTAGATGCAAAGCAATTCCAAGATATGATTGGCTCTCTCCTTTACCTTACTGCAAGTAGGCCAGACATACAGTTTAGTGTTTGCCCTTTGTCCTAGATATCAATCTAGTCCAAAGGAAAGCCACTTGGTTGCAGTTAAAAGGAATTTCCGATATCTCTCAAGTACATATGATTTGGGTTTGTGGTATATAGTAGGTAGTAGTTTTGATTTGGTTTCATATTCTGATGCTGACTATGCTGGATGTAATATTAATAGAAAAAGTACTAGTGGGTATTGTCAATTCCTAGGTGGTTGCATGGTTTCGTGGGCATCCAAGAAGCAACACTCAGTTGCACTCTCCACTGTAAAGGGAGAATATGTTGTTGCAGGTTATTGTGCAGGTCAAGTGTTGTGGATCAAAAGTCAATTGTGTGATTACAACATTGACATTGGATGCACACCTATTCTATGTGACAACACTAGTGCTATCAACCTTTCAAAAAACCCAATTCAACACTCAAGGACCAAACACATTGAGATAAGACATCACTTTTTAAGAGATGAGGTAGCCAACAAGAACCTAGAACTTGACTTCATTCCAACTGAAAAACATTGGCTGAAATTTTCACCAAAATTTGTCAAACGATAGGTTCACCTCCTTAAGAAGAGAATTGGGGTTGTGCAAAATGCAATAAATCCAATACCAAATTAAGGGGTAAATGATCCTTATGTGTAGTGACTATGAGATATATCAAATGGTGACATGTGGAAGAACAAGTTAGGCTTGTATGGAAACTATCATTATGCATGAGTAAATATATTCCGCCAAGTATCCATAGTCTTCTTATACATAATGGTCAATAACTTCATAATGAGGTAATCGATTTCTTTTAGTTTTAACACATGCATCTCTTTAAAAGAATGAATTTTACTGCTCACATGCTTATGAATGTTCTTTTGTGTGCAAATGCTTGGTAGTTTTGTGTATCTCATTGATTGATTTGCTTGAATGATGAGTCATCATATGCACACTATGGGGGAGTAAATTAAGGCTAGGTGAGTGAAATTTATAAGGGATACCATTCATATTCAATATGTCTTTATCCCTCAATCATATGGTTCAAATCTCTCACAATTCAAAGCCTTAAAACTGAGTTTTCAAGTACCTGTCGACAACCAGAATCCCAGCTGTCGACAGCCAAGCTTTCTCAGAACTGCTTTCAGGCAAAATTCTGTATCTGTCGACAGACCCATTCTACCTATCGACAGATAGCCTCTCCCAGAACCTTGATCTTTCTAGATCTCAATACCTGTCGACAGGCATATACTTGTTGTCGACATATACACATTTTCTATGAATTTTTTTATTATTTCTCATCCTTTCTTTATGAGTATGTTCATATTATTCATGCAAGGGGAGAATTGGGCTTTAATATTCATTACAACTTTTCATACTCACATAGTATCGAAGACATTGACATAATCACAATGATTTTGAAATAATATTTTGTGTATGAGTCTAGGTTGTATCATCTAGAACACATTGAACAAATCTAATGGTTTTAACCTAACTCACTTGAATAACTCCCTTGTGGATGATCATGTTTCTAAAATGGATTGACAAGCAAGAAGGTTATTGAACTTAATGTTTTTACAATGGCCTTTGACCTTAATAACCTTTGACCTTGATTTTTCAAATTTTTTTTTAAAAAAGAGAAAAGCTACCTATTTCTAAACTTAAAAGTTCAAGCAAAAATTTATATGAAATGGGACAAAGGCAGAGCAATGATGAGCATCACTGAGTAGCCGGGGACATGGGCAAAACAAATGTCTGTCTTCGCATCAAAACGTCTATTCATTATCTCTACTCAATGGTATGATGGTCACTAACACTGAGTAACTGGGGGTACAGGCATCCCAAATGTCTACCTTCACGTCAAAAGGTGAAAGTGATCCTAATTACCACTTTTCCCACATTAACTTGACAAAAGACATAATTCAATGTTGGAAATAGAGTGAAGCCTCCATGTTTTTACATCAAGGGCAATGTGTTGTTTATTGCTAATCGCTCATGTAGACATTACTTTCATGTACCAACTGAACATCACCCACAAAAGAACATGTTTTTCTACGGTGGTTTTCTTCAAAGGGGTTATCTTATTTTCATATGTTTTTGAACGATGTCTTCTAAATGCTACAACTTGAGATTCCCAGAGTATTATCTCTTAACCATTGTAGAATTTTTATGTGTCATAATACTAGTGTTTATGACACTTTGTAGTGGGTATCAACCTATTCTCAACCTTGAAATCCCATTTGGACACTCATTTCCCTCTTAAACTCTTCAAAAATCTATTTTGGAACACTTCTGGCCAATAGCTATTGACATTCATGGCCGACCAGTTTGCTCAAATGCAGCATCACGTTAGTACTGGCTTTGATCACCATAATGTCCGCTTTGATCAGTTGCAAGCGTATGTCAACACCAAAATGGATGCACTTGCTGATACTCACGATCAAATTCAGCGTCGGCTCACTCGACTCTCTACTGAGTTTCATGAGTTCCGTCATCCCCCTGCTCCTGGGAATGACGATGTTTAGAGAGTCTAGGGCTTAGTGTGGGGTCATCTGGTTTTTATTTTCACTAGGATTGGTTCATGAGTCTGTTTGTTCTGTCAATTATGTCATTTCCCTTCTTTTGTTTTTCTTTATTTCATGCAATGGATGTCCTTTTTTGTAACTATGTGTACTTACTGATCAATGAATGAAAACACAGTTTTTTGCTTCATTCTTATCCATGTGTGCATGATTTGTCTTTTTGAATGTTGTCAGAAGGGGGAGAAAACATCAATTGTAATTTTTTTCATCATCAAAAAGGGGGAGAATGTTGGGTTACAATGTGTATGATGACATGTGCTAAAATGTTTTTGATGATGTTTAACATAATTGATGTTACATTGACGTTGGAAACATGATAAATATGACAAAGACATGAAAGAAATGAACAAATGAAAATAGTGCTTCTATGACTATTCATGTATCCATTATATCTCACATAGAATGTCTTTTGATGTAGGTGTGAATGCACACAAGACAATCAACCAAACTCAAGTGCAAAAGACCAAGAAATACACTTCAAGTGGTCATGTGTCGACAACCCCAAGGCATGTGTCGACAGATAGACCAATCCAGAACAAATAGGCTTCTGGAAACATATTTACAGCAATATGTGTCGACAGATGAGATGCACCTATCCACAGATACAGGATGCCTGTCGACAGCCAGCATATCGCCTATCGATAGATCTAGTCTTCCAGGAACTAGCATGGTTCTGGAAATCAGAAGTCTGCAGTAGGTGTCGACAGCTATAAAGCACCTATCGACGGATGAAGAGAAAAGTCAAAAACGTGATTGTGATATGTTCTATATTAGGGTGATCCCTTTAAGCACGACTCTCCATACTTGGACACCCATATATATAGACCATATGAAGTTATTTTCGCAGCAAGAAGCCACAATACCAAAACCCTAATCAAAGGTCAAAAGAAAAGCTTCTCTCTACTGCTCTGCTTCAACTCTCCATCCAGTTCAAGGAAGATCCATCTCACGAGCGGAGTTGATGTCGGTTCCTCCACGGTTCAAGCTTCTACATCGTCTGATAATCATCAAGTTGAAAATTGGAGTTCTTCTGGATGACCACCACGAAGAGTTCTTCATCAGGATTTGTTTCTACTTCTCAAAACTCTTCTTCTTCTACACTTTTCACTACTCTGTGTGTGTGGCAGTGGTTCAAGCATCTCTGTGCTTGATTCACATGTGTGGTGTTGTTCTGATTGCGTGTTTGCATCAGACAATGTGCATGTGTGTGTCTGTAGAGTTGAACTTGCTGATAAGTAGTCGTTCTGCATGTGTGTGTGGACGGTGGACGTAGGATACACAAGTTGTGTACTCCGAACCACTTTAAATCTTTGTGTCCTGTGGTTTGCACATTTTCACGGTAGATGTTTGGTAGGCACGTTGATTGTTCACACGCTATATAGATCTCTAATGTTCTACTCACAATCAGCACACACATCGAAGTCTGAATTAAGTACATATTTGCTTAAGTATTCGTCAAGTTAGTGTTAGCATTTAAAAGAAAGTCATAGTGCTTTTAAATCGGTGCTACTCTATTCAAACCCCCTTCTAGATTACTGCACTAGGTGGTTCCTCACACCTTTCAACGACAACATGTGTGTCGTTGACTGCATGGCCAGGAGAGATTGACGTTCAGATCGATGGATGCTGACTTCCTGTTAGCGACAACAAATGTTGACGTTTATTTCTTAGTTTTATTGCGATTTCAGATTTAAAAACAATTGCATTTACTCCGATTCCTGTTTTGGAAACCTAGCTCTAATGGTAGGAGACCTTACCCTAATGTGTACCCCTACCCGCCTAGTCTATAAAACATTGAGTTTTGGTCGAGTTAGGTCTTTTTAGCTGTGAGAAACCCTAGAGTTTTCTGTGAGAGAAGCTGATCTTTGAAGGGCTGGATCCGGCGACTGTAGGAGTCTTCTAGCGTTCTGCATCGACTGGAGGATACACCAAGCATCAAGGAATCATCCCCGACTCCAAGAATTGAAGCACATCGGCAGGAAGGATCGGATCTGAAGTGGTTTTGAGCAGCTCTTGGCTTCGCTGAGGAGAGCGTCTTCGAGCTAATTAAACCATTGTAGAATTTTTATAAGGCATGTAATCTATGGGTTACATCCCTACCCATATCCCTTAGGTTTTAGGCAATTTTATGGATTTTTATTCGAGTCCTGGAACCCCCATTTCACATGTAGTTCGTGTTCAGTCTACACTTCTGCAGACAGAAGGTAGGCGGCCACTTGTGTGCCACCAAGTTCTTTTGTTAGCGGCAACATATTGTGTTGTTAACCCCTGTTGGCGGCAACACTAGTTCCGCCAGGTTCTTCAAAGATTGACAGAATGACTGTTTGATTTCTATGATGTATTTATTGGACTTCTGGGTATGTGTGCATGCTATAAAAATTTGATGTAGTCAGGAACAGTTTATAGGTCATATCATGAGGATAGGTTAAATTTCTGTATTTATTTCTAATTATTAAAATTTCTGTAACTGGACAATGAGCATGAATTCACCATGATAATTCCTGAATAATTAGATCCATTGTATATTAGGGTTTTATAAATTTTCCTTGATGGTATGTTGACTGTTTCCAGGTTTTGAAACTGTAAGGTACAATTGTTTTACTGTGAATCATGTTTAAAGGAATTACTTAATTAATCGGCATGTAATCTGTTTTAAATGCTAAAATTTATTTACTATTCTAAAAATATGAAAATTTAAGTGTGAGGCATATGATATGTGTACAATCTATGGTAAAAATTTCGTATTGTTTTGACCATAGTAGGTATTATTATTTGTTTAACAATGGTAATTGACCATGATAAACATGTTAAGTTTAATTATATGAAATACGGTGATTTGCAGCATGATTAGGACTATGTTATGATCAAATTATGACTACTAAACAGCATGTTTAAGTTCTGTAATCTGAAATGTGGATGTTATTCAAAGTGCACGTGAAAAAGAATTAAAGCATGTATATGAGTGAGTAAAACAATGGGATAAAATGTGATAATGTGCTTAATGTAAAATTGAGTCGACATTGACACTGCTACCATAGAGGTCTGAGAGCCCTACTGTAGAAAAGTCTCTATGGGAAGGCTCAACGTTTAAATGATATCCTAAAGGCATTAGGATGAAATCCTGGAGGTGGACAAGTATCACTGGATAGGGAGGAGAGGGCATCTCCCGGTCTGCATAGTTAACCAAGATTCGTCATTAGTTTTCCTAGGTGGCGAGTGTGTGTTAAGTGAAGTGAAGTGAAGTGCTAAGTGATAGGTGTGTGTGTTCCTCTAGATGGTAGTTAGGACTATGTGTCACGTCAAATTAAGTGTAAACAGGGTAAAATGTGAAAGTGGCATGTGGTAAGTGCAAGTGATGTGATAAGTGAAAGTGCAAGTGAAAACAAGGTGAAAAATGTTTGAAATCATATGCAAGTGAAAGTGAATGTAAAAGAGAGAGTAAATGCATATGAAAACCAAGGTAAAAATGTACGTATTCATAACATTCATGTGTTAATATGTTAAATATATTATCATGTTTAGCATCATGTTATATAATTTAATAACATTCATGTACTAGTGTTATGTGAATATGAGCAAATGTCAAAAGTGAATATGTGTTAGTGTAGTATGAATGGGTTAGCATGTGAAAGGACGTAAATTCATGTAAATGTGATTTATTCATATTAAAACAGAAAGCTAAATGTGTGGAAAAGTGTTATATTTACACGTGAAATTGGTTAGATAACATGCTAGGATTGTATTTACCATGTACCTAGATCCATATTTTAAATTGCATAGAATTGTGATGTGAATTGAATGAAATTTGGAACCTTAAATCATGTTAGACATAATGCATAGAAAGCATGCTATAGGTCATTCATAGATATTTGATTATGTTAAGAATATGATTAATATGGACTGTGTTTAGTAACATGAACCATTTTGTTTATTATACTTAGAAAACATGTCTAGGTTGCTTATGTATATTTGTAAATTGAAATGAAATATGTACCATGTACTTTTCTTTATTGTTTAAAAGAGAGCATGTGTTACCTCATTGTCTATTAGATTAGCATGTGTGTGATATGTGTAAGGTTGTGTCCTTAGATTGCTTGTTGGGTCTTTTAGACTCATACATGCTTCGGCGTACAGGTGAGACAGGTGTTTTCGTACCTGAGGAAGGCATAGCGAGGAGCATCCCCGAGGGTAAGGAGTAGTTGCTTTTGGAGGTCGTTTATTAGTTGCTTTATTTCATAGTATGAATAATGTCATTCGTATGGACAATGTAATAGACAATATATTTCTTTTGGAAATGTAATAATGTGGACTTTGTCATTTTCATTTGCTATATAAGACTATGGAATGATGTGATGATGATGGAATGAGAATGAGTTATTTCTTTTATTCCCGTTGTACTCAATTGATATTCATGTAAATATCAGCCTATCATTTAGTGTTGGGTTAATATCCAACTGTGACGGTGTTCTTTGTATCGACGTGGATTGGTATAATCGTACTGGTATAAAGAGGGTCGTTACAGGGTACAACCAGCCCGTCGACCATGTGGGAATCCATGGACAGAGGAGACTTACGGAGGCCTTGAGCAAGAATTCACTAGTCCGGCAGAAGGAATATTCGACGAAGAGTTTGTTCAAGTCAAGAGAAAAGTGTATATATAGAAACAAGTGCTCAACATTCTAGAGGAATTCTAGAACAGTGGAGCGTCGGTAACAGTATTTTCAAAACAATGCGAGAAACGAATACAAGTCCATTTAAAATAGGGTAATTTAAATACATTATTGAAATAAATTACAAGATATATTATGAGATATTTTCATGCCAAGTCTGGTCTTAATGGATGGTTACAAGTACGTGCATGTGATAAAGAGAATCATGGATATGAAAAGATCATGTGAATGACTTTTAATTAACAATTACATAGCCAACTTTAACAGTTTTGTTTACTATGTTTAAGACAGTCAACAAGGTATGAGGTTACTGTAGAAAGTCAAGATTAGCAAATATAGGGTTTTCCTACAAAATTCTAAAAGGCGACGTACCCCTATAAGGGTCGCGACGGGGTACATTCAGAACGTGATAGGGTAAACCAAGGGTCGCGACAGGTCGGTCAGAGCAGGCTGTCAGAACGACAACAGGCCCTGTAGCGTTCAGAACGCGACGGGTGGCTCTGTCGCAATCAGCCCTGAGAACGCGGCCTATCGGGCCGTCACGTTCTTAGGTGTCGTGCTTGAGTCCGAGTGGGAAAAGGATAGGCCTTGGATTGCGGTCCAAGTTGCCTTGTTTTGACATAGGTTCAATCAAAATCAAGAACTAATGTACAATAGACGAAAATTGCGAAATCAAAATGTCACAACTACAACTCCGCCAAGCTACTCCCCGCGCTCGGAGTCGCTCTCTACGGTCTCCTCCAAGGTGTATCGCCTACCAAACATGCACGCCGAAGTAAGGAATGAGTCTAAAAGACTCAGCAAAAACACCATACATGTCATACATGCATATATCACAATAAGGCCTATAATCACTTCCAATAGCCAAACATATAGCATAGTAGGAAACAACCTATCAGGATACTTCTATAAAATTTAAACACATGTACATGGTTTATGTCATTCCAAATTAAAGTCCCTACCACATGCTTTCTATTTGTCTATTCATATGAGAGCTACATTCACATTTTCAACTTCAACATGATAACGATTAAACATGGACTATTCCACATAAGTAAGAAACATTCTTAACATGGATTCTACAAATTTTGCACATGTGAAAATGGCATTTTACATGCATTTAGGTTGTTGTTTTGACATAAATTTAGCACTTACACATCATGGATCACAATTTCATGATTTACCATATGAGTTCCACATGTTTACACAATTACACATTCACATTGCTCACTTTTCACACATTGCACATTTTCACACATTCACACTACACAATTTACACATGTTCACATTCACATTTCACAATTTAGTTCATGACACATAGTCCAAACCACCATTAGAAGGACACATCACATAACACATACACATAGACGCCACCTAGGCAATATAGTGACGACTCTTGGACTGCGTAGACCGGGAGAACAAGTCTCCACCCTAACCAGTGGTACTTGTCCACCTCCAGAATTTCATCCTTATGCCCTTAGGATCTTAACACATTGAACCTTCCCATGGGGACTTTTCCATGGTACGGTTCCACGGCCCTCTATGGAAGCAGTGTCACGCATGGCACACACTATTACACATTACACATTCCAATTTTTAACACACGTGTTACACGTGAATTACATATGGTTTACATTCTCTCATTTATACACATGGTTCTGTTCTTTCTAACATGAGACTACTGATGACAGAATCAGACAATCCAATAATTTACATTAATCAGGTTGAGAGACACATATCAAACCATTTCATGATAGCATGCGTAATTTACTTATTTTCATATGGAAAATTCATAATACACCCTACAGTCGTTCAAATAACATGAGAATTTAACCACACATTGTTTGCAGGTTTAGGACCACGCATGCAAATTTCCTTATTTTTCTGAGTTATCATGCATTTACAGAAAATAAAACGTTCAATCTCATGCTATTCATAATTCATTCAACATGGAGCATAACATGAATATCAGATTTGACTATTCAGAACCCTGAACCTAACTTACACATTATCACAGAAAATTTTCTCCGGATTTATAGCACATCACATGATTTACTGTAATTTTTACAAATCCTACGCAGGTTTTCTATTTTCAAAACAAAAATTGCAGTAAATCACATGCTCTTAGAAAAATTCCGAAATTTGTAGGGCATAGACTAACACATACATACATGGTTTATAAAATTAGGGCACTCGAATTTTCACGGATCATGTGAACAGTAGATAGATATGTACAACCATTTCTTCTAACATGCATTTTAATAAACCTAATAACTCCTACCATCCACAAATGCACAAGAATTTTTTTTCCCCACACATCACTGTATCTATTTCACATAACATACAACAATTACTTTATATCCTCATGCAAAAATACTTCGGAAAATTAATCGTATACAAGGGAGAACAGATCATTGTTCTGCCTTGAAGAACTTAACGGCACAGTCTGTCGATAATGGAGATTAACGGAAACATCGTTGGTCGTTAATTGAAGATCTTAACGGCAGGGGATCTTGCCGTCAAGTTCAGGTCTGTGCAAAACACAGACCCGAGCTCCAAAAGAAGGAGAATTGTGAGGATCCAGGACACGAGGAAATCTGTAAAAATGGTAAAACCTTACTAGACACCTACATGGATGAAGTGATGGGTTACATGCCTCTCAATAAATCTCCAAAGGGATCAAAGTTGTTGTTGAAGCTCTCCTTGGGCAGTCCCAAGAAGCCTCCAAACTCTTCTTGCTCTGGGTACTTGGTCCATGTAGACATCAAACCAACGTCGGGAAGCCTTCCCCTATGTCCCAGCTATCCTCTAGTCGGTGTAGATCGTCGGAGAAGCCTTCAGTCACCGGATCAAAGCCTCCAGAGTTTAGGTTTACTTCAGTCCAGAGCTAGGGTTTCTCTCTCCTCCTTTCAAAGAGTCAAGAGAGTTCTTCTGGTGCAGAAGGGGTTTGGTTTATAGGAGAATGGGTTTGGGATATCCCGGAGGGGTGATGTGAAGGCCTGATAGCCGTTGGGACATCTCCCCAATGGCTGGGCTTGCTTCCACCCTGAATTCCGGGGTCTGCAATGCATGCAGGTCAGAGATATTAACGTCCACATCCATGGCCGTTTATTTAAGTATTATCGTCCAACGATATAGACGTTTACCACCATGGACGTCCACCCTGTTGACGCCAATTGGCCCTTCGGCCAGAACTTAAAACATGTTGAAAATCCATGCATATTCTATATACTTACATGCAATATGTATACTATCATGTACACACTACCACCATGCAATTCAAGCAATATTTATAATCTAATTATACACATGCACACATAAGTATAACTAGTTAATACGTACGTAGATATGTACATCTATGCATACACAAGCATGATTATTTACATGTAATAAAGTAATACAACAAAATTCGAGGGCCTTACACCCTCTCCCCCTTAAAGAAACTTCGTCCTCGAAGTTGAACGACACTACTCAACAAAAGGGGATACTTCTTCCTCATCACATCCTCAAACTCCCAGTAGCCTCCTCTCGCGAGAAGTTCCGCCATAGAACTTTCACCGACACAATACCCTTGTTATAGAGATGCTGAACCTTCCGATCAAGAATAGCTACTAGTTGCTCCACATACGTCAAATCTGGCTGAATCTCCACTGGCTCATGACTAATCATATGAGATGGATCTCGGACATACTTCCGGAGCATAGAAACGTGGAAAACGGGATGAACACTAGCTAAATCTAGGGGTAAAACTAGCTCATATGCCACACTGCGCAATCGTCTGAGAATCTCATATGGGCCAATGAATCTAGGGCTTAACTTACCATGCCTGCCAAACCTGACAACACCTCGAGTAGGTGATATCTTCAAGAAGACATGATCACCCGCCTCGAACTCTAGATCCTTCCTTCTGTTGTCGGCGTAGCTCTTCTGCCTATCCTGCGCCGCAATAAGCCTCTTCCTGATATGCTGGACCTTATCCGAAGTCTCCTGAACTAACTCCGGACCAATCAGCTGCCTATCACCGATCTCCTCCCAACATAAAGGAGATCTGCAAGGCCTTCCATACAACGCCTCAAATGGAGCCATACCAATACTCGCATGAAAGCTGTTGTTGTATACGAACTCCACTAGAGGTAGATGACGCTCCCAATCATCATTCCAATCAAGCACACACGCTCTCAACATATCCTCGAGCATCTGGATAGTCCTCTCGGACTGTCCATCTGTCTGGGGATGAAATGCCAAACTGAGCTTCAGCTCCGAGCCTAACGCATCCTGAAGACCCTTCCACAATCTCGAAGTAAATCTCGAATTTCGATCCGAAATGATCGATTTCGGCACACCATGCAATCTAACTACACTACTAACATACAATCTAGCTAAACTCTCAACCGACTGCTTCTTCTTCATAGGCAAGAAATCCACGGTCTTCGAGAATCTATCTACAACTACCCAAATCGAGTCATTGCCCCATCTAGATGGAGGCAAACTCGAAACAAAATCCATAGTGACAGCTTCCCACTTCCACACTGGGATTTCCATCTTCTGCATAAGGCCAGATGGTCGCTGTCGCTCGGCCTTCACTTGCTAGCATACTAACACCGGGACACATAATCTGCCACGTCCCTCTTCATGTCAGACCAGCAAAAGGACCTCTTCAAATCTTGGTACATCTTAGTGTTACCCGGATGAATAGAGAACCGCGATCTATGAGCCTCCGCTAACACATGCTCACGGACATCTACCAAATCAGGAACACAAACACGGTGATGGAATCTAATCACCCGTCCTCATCACGAGCAATGCCTGCCTTGCCCACTAAATCTAGGAGTCTAGGGTCGGCTTTCTATTGTTCGATCACCTCATCCAAAACCGAGGATCTAAGGGATAACTAAGCTACAAAAGCCTGGCATAGCAATGGCTCTAACTCAGTCAACGCGCAAGCCGCATCCTCCAACATCTTCCAGTCCTGCTGGAGAGATGGTCTCTTCCTGCTCAGAGCATCCGCTACGACGTTCGCCTTTCCAGGATGATACTGAAGGTCGAAGTCATAGTCCTTCAAGAACTCAATCCATCTTCTCTGCCTCAGGTTTAATTCCTTTTGAGAGAAAAGATACTTCAAGCTCTTGTGGTCAGTAAACACCTCAAATCTGACACCATAAAGATAGTGCCTCCAGATCTTTAGTGCATGAACCACTGCTGCGAGCTCTAATCATGAGTCGGATAGTTCTTCTCATGCTCCTTCAACTGACGAGAAGCATATACCACTACCCTTCCTTTCTGCTGCATTAGCACACAGCCTAAGCCAATCCGAGACGCATCCGTGTAGATAGCAAAACCCTGTACATCGCTCGGCAAGACTAACACCGGAGCTGACGTGAGCTTAGTCTTCAACAATTGAAAACTACTCTCACACTTCTCGGACCAGACAAACTTCACTCTCTTTCTAGTGAGCTGAGTCAATGGGGCGGCGATGGATGAAAATCCTTCAATGAATCATCGATAGTAACCAGCCAAACCCAGAAAAGTACGAATCTCTGAAGGGGTCTTGGGGTCTCCCAATCCATAACTGCCTGGACCTTTGCTGGATCAACTGCAACACCAGCACCGGAGATAACATGCTCGAGGAAATGAACCTCGCGCAACCAGAAATCGCACTTGCTGAACTTAGCATACAGCTTGTGCTCACGGAGAACCTCTAATACTACCCTCAAATGCTGACGGTGTGTGGCCTCGTCCGGAGAGTAGACCAATACATCATCAATAAACACTACGACAAAGCTATCCAGATACGACCTAAACACCTTGTTCATGAGATCCATGAACGCTGCAGGGGCGTTGGTCAATCCGAAAGGAAGAACCAAAAACTCATAATGTCCATAATGGGTTCTAAATGTCATCTTGGACACATCCTCACTCCTAATCCTCAATTGATGATAACCAGATTGCAAATCAATCTTAGAAAAGACTGATGCATCTTGCAACTGGTCAAACAAATCATCAATACGAGGTAAGGGATACTTGTTCTTCACTGTCACATGGTTTAGCTTCCTGTAATCGATCCATAACCTATGTGATCCATCCTTCTTCTTTACAAATAAGACAGGTGCGCCCCAAGGGGAAACACTAGGGCGAATAAATCCCTTATCTAGCAACTCTTGCAACTGCCTCCTTAACTCGGCTAACTCCGCAGGTGCCATCCGATATGAAGCCTTCGAGATAGGAGAGGTGCCCGGAAGCAACTCTGTGGTGAACTCTATCTCTCTATCCGGTGGCAAATCAGACAAATCATCGGGAAAGACGTCTGGAAAATCCCGCACTACCTCGATCTCTGCAAGAGTAGGTGACTCATCAGCCTTAGGTACTAACACCACGCTGGCAAGAAAGCGTCACAACCCTTGTTACCATGCGCATCGCCTTCATGGCAGAGATGACCAACTTTCCCGCCAAGTTCCTTGGCAAGGGATGAGAGAACTCATCCTCACCAGGAATGCGGAAAACAATCCTCTTTCCACGACAATCTACTAACACATAGTGCTCCTCTAGCCAATCCAGACCAAGAATAGCATCATAGTCCTTCATCTTTAGCAAGAAGAAACACCCTTCCAGGACTCTATCCTCAATGCACACAGGTAACGACGGAATACACTTCCAAGTCGATACCGTAACCGCAGTAGTGTGCACAGACAAAGGGACCTCTAGCTCCTCAGACTCTATGGCTGACTCTAGAGCTAACTGCCTAGCGAACCGCTCGGAAATGAACGAGTGAGTGGCACCCGTATCAAACAAAACCCGAGCGTGCACACCTAGAAGTAAAATCGTACCTTTGGTTACATGCTCCGCCTACTCGGCGTCCTCGCGTGCTAGAGAAAACACTCGAGCTGGGGCTCGAGGCCTTTCTGGTCTTCCTGTAGCTGGCGCTGCTGCTGCTACCACTGCTGGGGCTGGTGCTCTGCGCTGGACTCCTTACTGAAGTCTCAGACAATCCTTGATCTTGTCGTCGCTGCTTCCGCACTTCAAGCACTTCCCCGTAATCATCCAACATTCCGAACCACCATGTGTCTTCCCGCAATGTGGACACTCCTTCTTCACACCAGGGGAACGTACAGAGGGTACCTGAGTACTGCCGCTACTACTGATCGCTGATGTGCCTGGTACACTGCTTTCTTCTTGTCCTGCCGCTGGAACGTAGCTGCAGGCCTCTTCTACGAAGCCTTCTTCTCTTCCAGATATTGCTCCATCTTACCCTCCTGTCTACAAGCAGCGCTGAGGGCCTCATCCAAGGTACGATGATTGAATGCCACTAGCCTCGTCCTCAGTGATGGCTTCAGGCCCATCACGAACTTCTTTGCTTTCCTGCGCTCATCTGTCATGATATGAGGTGCATATTTAGATAATTCTGCAAACCTGGCCTCATATTCGAGCACGGTCATGGAGCCTTGAGTCAAGGAGAGGAACTCCTGCTCCATCCTATCCTGAATATGCTCGGGGACGAACTTGGCCTGAAAGAGCCTCACGAACTCGTGCCAAGCAACCTCAATAGCTCCGTCCTCGAATCGGGTATGCAGTAATGAAGCCCACCACACATCAGGTCTCTCCTATAACATAACCTTCATAAGCACCAACTAAACAATTTCAACTTAACAGGGGATATAAACAAATAAAACTAGCGCATACCTGTAGCATATAAGTGGCTAAAGTAACCTTATCATCGTCCGCACACCTAATAGCCCGGAAGATGCTCTCGATCTCCCACATCCAGCTTTCTGCTAGTAACGGATCGCTCTCCCCCTTAAAGGTGGGTGGCAACATCCTCTTGAATCTTTCCAAGATGGAAGGTCCACCATGGTTCTGAGCTGGAACTTGAGCCTGCTACATCCAACAACAAATAATACACATTCAACATAACATCATACAATTAAATAAAATAGACTACACCTTGATTGATTATGCTAACCTGAGCCTCCAACTGAGCCTGGAGTGCAGCCTAGGTGTGGGCCTTCGTCTCCATGGCCTGCACCAAACCTTGCATGAACACTCCATAATCCACAGGCGGCAGAGGGGGAAGTACAGGACCCTGCGGTGCTGGGGCCTGCTGCTCCGCCCGCTCCTCACGTCTCGGCTCGTCCTCACGGGCCAGCGCTCCGCCACGCCTACCTCTCGAAGCCATGGCTGCAATAAATTTCAGCCACCATTAGAGCTACGTTAATTTATTTCCTAACCATTTTCTTATCTATTTTTCATTCATTATTAATCAATTCTACACATGTGGACAATCTATGAAGATTTAGCATGTAATGAAGATGATGATTCATGTATATTTATGTATAATCTCAATCGGTTGCTCTGATACCAATCCCTGTGACGACCCTCATTATACCGGTACGGTTATACCAACCCACGTCGGTATAGTGAACGTTATCACAGTAGGGCATTTACCCAAACGCTATCACATGATTGAGAGATAACACAAATATAGATACAGAGTAGCGGAAGTAAAAGAACAAGGTCTTTCATTTCATTTCATCATCCACATTTAACATACATGATCCCATGATAATTTAAAAGAAATAAAGTCCACATAATGAAGTACTAAATTCAAATACATAGTTGTCCACAAATTACATAGTGTTTCTATTACAATGCCTCAATTTACATACGATGGATGTCAAAATGTCACAACTACAACTTCGCCAAGCTACTCCCCGCGCTCGGAGTCGCTCTCTACGGTCTCCTCCAAGGTTTATCGCCTACTAAACCTGTACGTCGAAGCAAGGAATGAGTCTAAAAGACTCGGCAAATAACATCATACACGTCATACATGCATATCACAATAAGGCCTATAATCACTTCCAGTAGCCAAACATATAGCATGGTAGGAAACAACCTATCAGGATACTTCTATAAAATTTAAACACATGTACATGGTTTATGTCATTCCAAATTAAAGTCCCTACCACATGCTTTCTATTTGTCTATTCACATGAGAGCTACATTCACATTTTCAACTTCAACATGATAACGATTAAACATGGACTATTCACACATAAGTAAGAAACATTCTTAACATGGATTCTACAAATTTTGCACATGTGAAAATGGCATTTTACACGCATTTAAGTTGCTGTTTTGTCATAAATTTAACACTTACACATCATGTATCACAGTTTATGATTTACCATATTAGTTCCACATGTTTACACAATTACAGATTCACATTGCTCACTTTTCACACATTGCGCATTTTGACACATTCATACTACACAATTTACACATGTTCACATTCACATTTCACAATTTAGTGCCGTGACACATAGTCCAAACCAACATTAGAAGGACACATCACAAAACACATACAAATAGACGCCACATAGGCAATATAGTGACGACTCTTGGACTGCGCAGACCGGGAGAACAAGTCTCCACCCTAACCAGTGGTACTTGTCCACCTCTAGGATTTCATCCTAATGCCCTTAGGATCTTAACACATTGAACCTTCCCATGGGGACTTTTACATGGTACGGTTCCACGGCCCTCTATGGAAGCAGTGTCACACATGGCACACACTATTACACATTACACATTCCAATTTTTAACACACGTGTTACACATGAATTACACATGGTTTACATTCTCTCATTTATACACATGGTTCTGTTCTTTCTAACACGATACTACTGATGACAGAATCAGACAATCCAATAATTTACATTAACCAGGTTGAGAGACACATATCAAACCATTTCATGATAGCATGCGTAATTTACTTGTTTTCATATGGAAAATTCATAATACACCCTACAGTCATCCAAATAACATGAGAATTTAACCACATACTGTTTGCAGGTTTAGGACCACGCATGCAAATTTCTTTATTTTTCTGAGTTATCATGCATTTACAGAAAATAAAATGTTCAATCTCATACTAATCATAATTCAATTCAACATGGAGCATAACATGAATGTCAGATTTGACTGTTCAGAACATTGAATCTAACTTACACATTATAACAGAAAATTTTCTCCAGATTTATAGCACATCACATGATTTACTATAATTTTTACAAATCCTATGCAGGTTTTCTATTTTCAAAACAAAAATTACAGTAAATCACATGCTCTTAGAAAAATTCCGAAATTTGCAGGGCATAGACTAACACATACATACATGGTTTATAAAAATTAGGGCACTCGAATTCTTCACGGATCATGTGAACAGTAAATAGATATGTACATCCATTTCTTCCAACATGCATTTTAATAAACCTAATAACTCCTACCATCCACAAATGCACAAGATTTTATTTTTTCCCCACACATCACTGTATCTATTTCACATAACATACAACAATTACTTTATATCCTCATGCGAAAATACTTCGGAAAATTAATCGTATACAAGGGAGAACAGCTCACTGTTCTGCCCTGAAGAACTTAACGGCACAATCTGCGCGCGTTAATGGAGATTAACGGTAACATCGTTGGTCGTTAATTGAAGATCTTAACGGCAAGGGATCTTGCCGTCCAGTTCAGGTCTATGCAAAACACAGACCCGAGCTCCAAAAGAAGGAGAATTGTGAGGATCCAGGACACGAGGAAAATCTGTAAAAATGGTAAAACCTTACTAGACACCTACATGGACGAAGTGAATGGGTTACATGCCTCTCAATAAATCTCCAAAGGGATCAAAGTTGTTGTTGAAGCTCTCCTTGGGCAGTCCCAAGAAGCCTCCAAACTCTTCTTGCTCCGGGTTCTTGGTCGATGTAGACGCCAAACCAACGTCGGGGAAGCCTTCCCTTATGTCCCAGCTATCCTCCAATCGGTGTAGATCGCTGGGAGAAGCCTTCAGTCGCCGGATCAAAGCCTCCAGAGTTCAGGTTTCCTTCAGTCCAGAGCTAGGGTTTCTCTCCTCTTTTCAAAGAGTCAAGAGAGTTCTTCTGGTGTAGAAGGGGTTTGGTTTATAGGAGAATGGGTTTGGGATATCCCGGAGGGGTGATGTGAAGGCCTGATAGCCATTGGGGACATCTCCCCAATGGCTGGGCTTGCTTGCCCCCGAAATTCCAGGGTCTGCAACACATGCAGGTCAGAGATATTAACGTCCACATCCATGGCCGTTTATTTAAGTATTAGCATCCACGATATAGACGTTTACCACCATGGACGTCAACCCTGTTGATGCCAATTGGCCCTTCGGCCAGAACTAAAACATGCCGAAAATCCATGCATATTCTATATACTTACATGCAATATGTATACTATCATGTACACACTACCACCATGCAATTCAAGCAATATTTATAATCTAATTATACACATGCACACATAAGTATAACTAGTTAATACGTACGTAGATATGTACATCTATGCATACACAAGCATGAATTATTTGCACGTAATAAAGTAATACAACAAAATTCGAGGGCCTTACATGCAGTATGATGGATGAAAATTATGGCTTTCAGGGGCAAATGATGTCTAACTATCATCAGTATCTCCAGTTAAAATTTCATGGCATGGGGACGAGTATACATGGAGATTCAGAATTAAGATGAGGTTCGAGGTCATGATAGTTGCAGAACCTCAAAATCAAGAATAAGATTGACCGATGAAAATTACGAAACAGAGGGGTTTTGTTCCTAATGTACGGAACAAACTATAGACGAAATTATTTGATTTTTGCTCGTGAGAATGCCTACCTTTGACTCGTTTGATTGTCTAGGGCTTAGAACTCGAAGTGCAGAGGTTGGAGCTCGGTCCAGCCTTTTCCCCACGAGTTCCTCTTCTCCTTGGCCTCTTCTCCATGTCCAGCAAGCCCTAGCAACGAGTTAGGGCCAGCCATTAATCTCCTTGGGTTGCTATTTCCTAATGGGACTCTAATTCCCCTTTAATTCCAAGATTTCCATATTTCTCTCCTCCTTCTATGCTTGCCAACTCCTATTAGGGTTAGGTTGGGATGCAATTCTGTGGCCAACTAATTAGGGTAGGGCTAGTAATCCAATTCCAACCCAAATTACTTATTTTAATACTTTAATACCCCTTTTCTATTTAGGTAATATTTAAGATACGAATTTTAAGGTATTTTCTTATTATTCCTCTTTTAAAAATCCCAATTTTGGCCCAATAACTTTTATGTGATCAATTTAATAAAGCCCATCACTTCTTTTCATTTAGTGGGTTTTAATACATTCCCTTTTCTTTGATTTTTCAATGGACTTATTTTTTTAATATTATTAATTTTTTTTTAAAAAAAAATTCCAGTTGCTAAATCCTCCCCATCTTAAAAGAATTTGGTCCTCAAATTCATCAGACCATAATGGAGAGAATGTCTTACCGAAAAGATCGGGGTACGTAGTTCCGTCTGATGATTCCTTCAAGTTCCCATGTGGCTTCTTCCACCCCACGATTATTCCACAGAACCTTAACCACATGGATGGGACGGTTCTTGAGTTGTTGCACCTTCCGTTCCAGTATCTTGACTGGCTTCTCTTCGTACGTCATGTCCTTGTTTAGCACCAACTTCTCATGGCGAATGATGTGTGTAGGATCATATACATATTACCTAAGCATGGAGACATAGAATACATTGTGTACACTTGTCAAATTCGGTGGCAATGCCAGCCGATATGCAACCTCACCAACCCTTTCAAGCACTTCAAAAGGGCCGATGAATCCAGAGCTGAGCTTCCCTTTTACACCAAATCATTGGATGCCTCGGGTAGGTGACACCTTTAAGAGTACATGATCTCCTACTTGAAACTCCAGATCTCTCCTTCTCCTATCAGCATAGCTCTTTTGTCTGGACTAAGCAATCTTGAGCCCTCTCGAATCACTTGAATATCCTTGGTTGTATTTTGTACCATATCCGGGCCTAGCCATTGCTGTTCTCCAACCTCATTCCAGCATGCAGGAGATCTACAGTTTTTGCCATATAGTGCTTCGAACGGTGCCATCTTAATACTTGCTTGGTAATTGTTGTTATAGGCGAACTCA
This sequence comes from Colocasia esculenta, assembly GCA_014218235.1. Lineage (NCBI taxonomy): Eukaryota > Viridiplantae > Streptophyta > Magnoliopsida > Alismatales > Araceae > Colocasia > Colocasia esculenta. The sequence continues at coordinate 99,553,426 of CM024761.1, read as the reverse complement.
ATTAGGGATAGGTGCTCGTTCCAATAACCTTGGAAGTCTATGGTGCAAGCTCTCATCATGTCTTCAACAATTTGGTTGGTTCTCTCAGTCTATCCATCAGTTTGTGAGTGAAAGGCGATACTAAAGTTGAGCTTAGTACCAAGTGCACTTTGCAGTGCCTTCCAAAAGTGAGACGTGAATCTCGGATCTCGATCCGAGGCAATAGATGATGGAACTCCATGCAGTCTTACAATCTCCTTGACATATAGAGCAGCTAGTACCTCCACCAACCACTGACTCTTTATAGGTAGGAAGTGAGCGGATTTGGTTAATCAGTCAACAATGAACCATATGGCATCAAGTTCACCACGCGTCTTGGGTAAACCCATGATGAAGTCCATGCCAATGCTTTCCCACTTCCACTCCGGGATATCTAGTGGTCTAAGCACGCCAGTGGGGCGCATGTGTTCGGCCTTTACATGTTGGAAAGTAAGGCAATGAGCGGCATGTTCGGCTACCTCTCTCTTCATGTTCGGCCACCAAAACGTTCTTTTCATGTCTTGATACATTTTGGTAGCTCCAGGATGAATAGTGTACTTCGTCTTGTGAGCTTCATAAATTAACTTCCTCTTCAGTTCTTCATTGTCGAGGACGCATGTCCTACCTTAGAATACCAGCCTTCCATCCTCGGTCATAGCAAAATTAGGTCTTTTAGCTATGGTTTCCTTGATACGTACCATGATGGATCACTATCCTGTTGTGCTATGATTTCCCCTAGCATGTCAGATTGAAACTTGATATTGGCAACCAAGACTCGATCATCCCTATGTTCAATGTCCAAATCTAATCTTGTGAATTGTTCTAGTAATTGCATCTCGCCATGAACTAGACTCGATCTAGATACTGCCATCGGCTTTCTTCTAAGAGCATCAGCCACAACATTTCCCTTGCCTGGATGGTACTGGATGTTGAAGTTGAAATCCTTCCAGTATTCTAGCCACCTTCTCTGCCTCATGTTAAGTTCCTTCTGAGAGAATAAATACTTCAGACTTTTATGGTCTGAATAGACTGTGAATTGTTCACTATATAAGTAATGTCTCTAGATTTTTAAGGCAAAGACCACGGAAACCAACTCGAGATCATGCACCGGGTAGTTAACTTCATGCGTCTTCAGTTGTCGGGAAGAGTAGCAATGACTTTCTCCTTCTGCATCAATACACAACCTAGCCCAATTCCTGAGGCATCAGTATAGATAGAGAAGCCTTCTCCCTCTATTTGTAGAGTGAGAACAGGTGCTGAGGTAAGACAATCTTATAGAGTTTGAAAACTCTTCTCACACTCTTTACTCTAGGACTAGGGATTCTCCTTTCGTGTTAGACGCGTGAGAGGTACAGCGATCTTGGAGAAGTCCTTTATGAACCGCCTGTAGTAACCCACCAGTCCTAAGAAACTTCTGATTTCTGTGACATTGGTTGGTCTCTCCCATTTGAGTACGGCTTCGACTTTGGAGAGATCAACGGAGATGTCGTCCTTTGAGATGACATGGCCCAAGAAGGACACTTCCTCGAGCCAGAATTCGCACTTGCTCAGTTTGCGTACAGTTTGTTGTCTCGCAAGACTTGTAGTGCAATCTTCAGGTGTTATTCATGTTCTTCTTTAGTCATGGAGTATATGAGGATGTCGTCGATGAAGACGACCACGAACTTGTCATGGTATGGTCGGTATATGCTGTTCATGAGTTGCATAATGGCTACAGGAGCATTGGTTAGACCAAAAGGCATAACGACAAATTCATAGTGTCCATACTTGCTCCTGAAAGCCAATTTGAAAATGTCGTCGTCCTTGATCCTCATTTGATGATAGCCAGATCCTCGATCTTGGAGAAATATTGAGCTCCAGATATCTGGTTGAATAGTTCATTGACCCAGAGTAATGGGTACTTGTTCTTGATGGTTAGCTGATTGAGTTGACGATAGTTGATGCATAGCCTCATCGATCCATCCTTCTTCTTAACGAACAGTACAGGTGCTCCCCATGGGAAAGTACTTGGTCTAAAAAACCCATTTCTAGTTGCTCCATCAGTTGTGCTTTCAATTCCTTAAACTCGGCAGGTGACATCCGTTACGGTTGCCGTGATACTGGGGCAGCACCAGGGATCAACTCAATGGAAAAGTTGACATCACGTTCAGGGGGAATCCCCGGCAGATCTTCGGGGAATACATCGGGGTAGTCCTGAACTATGTATATGTCTTCTATCTTAGACCCCTTCTTTTCAACTATCACGGCTGCAAGGAAAGCGAAGCAACCTTTCCTTATCATGTTGTGGGCCTTTATGGCAGAGACTAGAGACATCTGTCTCTTATGTCGAATCCCCGTGAATGACAACTTAGGGAAATCACTAAATGTAACTTTCCCTTTCTTACAGTCGACACTTGCCCCATAAGTGGACAACCAGTCGGCTCCCAGAATTACATCATAGCCTTCCATGGGCATACACACCAGGTTGGCTTTTAGGTTGTGTTCTCCGATCATTACATCGGCAGATGGAACATATTTGTTCAATTTCTCCTTCTCCCCTAGTGGTGTTCTGATATAGAATCACATCCATGGATATAGGTTTAGCATTTAGAGTATCAGCAAAGTTTGGAGATATGAATGAATGAGCTGCTCCATATCGAATAAAACAAATGCTGATAAGGAGAAAACTTGTAGGGTACCTTCTACCACGCCACCTTCCTCAGCGGGCTCTTCATCATGCAGGGCAAGCAGTATTCCCTATTTCTTAGGCGCATTAGTGTGCCTTTCATGCTCCTTTAGTAGCGGGCACTGGGGAATACTGTGCATGCGGCTTCCATAGCGCAGACATGCGCCGACCTTCCTATAGCACTCGTCAGCTGTGTGACCAGACTTGTCATAGTGGTTGCTTTTTCACTAGAGTGTTGGGAACAAGGATCTTGGGATTCCTTTCTTGGTTGGGTCCTTCCGTGATGCTGAAAGGATGCTTCTTGCAATTAGTTGGCTTAGCAGATGTCATGCCGAGTGTCACTTCCTTCTTTACGAACTTCCCCTTGATGCGATCGGTGAAGTCTGTAGCATCTTCCAGCAGTTGAGCTTTTTTCACCATCTCGGCATAGGTCTGGATGTCGAGAGGTGCTAGTTGAGTAATGAGGCTTAAGGCCATTGAGGAAACGCCTAGCCTTCATCTTCTCCGTATTCACCAGGTGTTCAGCATATCTTGCCAGTCTTGAAAACTGGGCTTCATAGTCAGCCACAGACAGGCTCCTCTATTTAGGAGTAGCGAACTCTGCAACCTTCCATTCTTGCACGCGCTCCGAGAAGTACTTGGAGTTGAATGCCTCTTTGAATTCAACCCAACTGAATTGATCATTAGCTCTAGTTCCTTCCATTGACTCCCACCAAGCGCGGGCGTCCTTCTCAAGTTGAAAAGTAGCTAGTAGCAGCTTATCTCCTGCTGCACATTGCATGACATGGAAAATCCTTTTCGTCTTCTTCACCCAGTGCTCGGCCTCATCCGGATCAGTAGAACCACTGAACTTAGGCGATTTCAAGCTTCTAAAGTTACGATGCAGCTCGCCCACACTGCGGTTTCCTCCTCCTCCTTGTGCCGCTTGCAGACGCGCACGAGTGAGTTCTTGGATTATTTGTTGCATGCCCCTCATCTGAGCACGTTCAGCAATCATCTTACTTGCTTAAGTTCCAACAAAAATAACTTGTTGTTATGATATTGATGTGGAATTTAATTTGTGCATGTGTGGGTTCATTTTAGCTAGTTACCTCTGGTTCTAACCACATCTCACATAGGTTGGGTAATTGACTCTAGTCGAGGCTGGTCAACCTAGATTATCCTATACTTAACAACAACCAAGGCTCTGATACCACAAAACTGTCACGCCCCGACGCGGAATATCGGAACGTGAGGCAAATGCAAGAAACGGGTACAGAGCGAGTACTAGACATAAAACCATTGGTCAAAGATTAGTATTAAAGCAACTGCATGTCATTAAAAATTCTTCAAATGTCTAGTTACAACCACTAATATCAGAGCCATTCTATAGGGCCCAATTACATTGAATAAAGCAAAAGACTAAACTTCAACTCTAACATAATACTATGATGCTAGGGTACTCTTGATTTCACTCTTAGTCATTCCCGTCCTCTTGAGTGTAAGTATCTTCCTCGGTCTCACCTGAGAACACATAACCAATAACGTAGGGTGAGTGATAACGTCCAGTAGGACATAAATCTCAGGATCAAGCATGCTTTAAATGATTAATGTATTAAAAAGGTAGAGTAACTAATGATAAAGTGAAAGACTCAAGTAACGTAAGAGATAGCACGATAACAAGAGACTGAATAGCAGAAGTTTCCAAATATAGCACAAGCGTCGAGTATAGCACAGGAGTAGATGGCCATAGCACAAATAGCACAAAGTATAGCAATAGCACAATGAGTATACTATAGCACTTTTGATTGTCATTTAGATAGTCGAGATAGATAGCACTTGAGTGTAATGCCAAACACTCTGGTCATTTAACTCCCGCGGCAAATAGCACTTTTGGGTGCACCTCCCAGGACCTGACCAGGCCCTTTATATATATTGCTAGGCATTGGTTATATTGTTTATCTCTAAACAATCAGTCAATGGCCAATAAAGAGTACCAAGAAATAGATGAGAGTACTAGATGAATAGACGAGATAGTAGATAGAACGTGAATTGATAAGCGAGTAGAGTATAAATGAGAACTATAGGGCATTGCACATGAAACGTCGAGTAACGGCGATAGTAACAGTTGCACAACACGCGCGATTGGTGTCGGCAGTCAGATGGAATTCACTACCCATCCACTGGCCATGTTATGCACAGGTCCAGGGGTCCAGTGTAATTCAAGATAAGAGCGAGAGCAATCTAATAGCCGTTTGGATCTTACTGATCCCTAAAGGGTATCATATGTGTTTGGGTACAACCAGCTCGTCGACCATGTGGGAATCCATGGACAGAGGAGACTTACGGAGGCCTTGAACAAGGATTAACTAGTCCGGTAGAAGGAATATCCGACGGAGAGTTTGTCCAAGTCAAGAGAAAAGTGTATATATAGAAACAAGTGCTCGACGTTCTAGAGGAATTCTAGAATAGTGGAGTGTCAGTCACGGTATTTTCAAAACAATGCGAGAAACAAAGACAAGTCCATTAAAATAAGGCAATTTAAATACATTATTGAAATAAATTACTAGATATGTTATGAGATATTTTCATACCAAGTCTGGTCTTAATGGATGGTTACAAGTATGTGCATGTGATAAAGAGAATCATGGATATGAAAAGATCATGTGAATGACTTTTAATTAACAATTACATAGCCAAGTTTAACAGTTTCATTTACTGTGTTTAAGATAGTCAACAAGGTATGAGGTTACTGTAGAAATTCAAGATTAGCAAAAATATAGGGTTTCCCTACAAAATTCCAGAAGGCGACGTACCCCTATAAGGGTCGTGACAATGTCAACCAAGGGTCGCGACGGGTCGGTCACATTCAAAACGCGATGGTGGCTCTGTCGCAATCAGCCCTGAGAACGCGGCCTATCGTGTCGTCGCGTTCTCAGGTCCTGCGCCTGAGTCTGAGCGGGAAAAGGACAGGCCTTGGATTGTGGTCCAAGTTTCCTTGTTTTGACACAAGTTCATTCAAAATCATGAACTAAATGTACAGTGAATGAAAAACTACGAAATCACTTGCAAACAGATCTAGACATGCGAGGGAACTTATATTAAATAGGAATTTGAAAATAACTATGGTTTTGACAGGTTTCGAACATGAATAAGAAAGAAGAACTCAGAGCATGGTACAGTGAAGATAAAAGGTTTAATTCGCACAGTATGATGGATTAATCCTAGGGCTTTCAGGGGCAAACGATGTCTAACTATCATCAGTATCTTCAGTTAAAATTTCATAGCATGGGGACGAGTATACATGGAGATCTAGAATTAAGATGAGGGTTTGAGGTCATGATAGTTATAGAACTTCAAAAGTCAAGAATAAAAGATTGACCCGATGAAAGATTATGAAACAAGAGGGGTTTTGTTCCTAATGTACGGAACAAACTACAGACGGAATTAATTGATTTTTGCTCGTGAGAATGCCTACCTTTAATTCGATTGATCATCTAGGGTTTAGAACTCGAAGTGCAGAGGTTGGAGCTTGGTCCAGCCTTTTCCCACGAGTTCCTCTTCTCCTTGGCCTCTTCTCCACGTCCAGCAAGCCCCAGCAATGAGTTAGGACCGGCCATGGAGGGTTAAGGAGTATTTAAGCTCCTTGGTTGCTATTTCCTAATGGGACTCTAATTCCCCTTTAATTCCGATATTTCTATATTTCTCTCCTCCTTCTAAGCTTGCCAACTCCTATTAGGGTTAGGTTGCGATGCAATTTCGTGGCCAACTAATTAGAATAGGGCTAGGAATCCAATTCAAACCCAAATTACTTATTTTAATGCTTTAATATCCCTTTTCTATTTAGGTAATATTTAATATACAAATTTTAGGGCATTTTCCTATTATTCCTCTTTTAAAAATTTCAATTTTGGCCCAATAACTTTTATGTGATCCATTTAATAAAGTCCATCACTTCTTTTCATTTAGTGGGTTTTAATACATTCCCTTTTCATTGATTTTTTAGTTGACTTAAATTTTTTTAATATTATTAAATTTTTATTTTTTTGAAAAATTTTGGTTGCTACACCATCGGTCGTGATTCAGACATGCACAGAAAACTTCATGACACACATTTGTATGCAAAGGGATCTCTCACAACGAAAGAAAAATGTGATGGCTTAAACGATCGCATTTATAACGCGACAACCAACGGGTCGCTACGACTCAGAATCACGATGCCTCGATGCGTCATGTTCTTGAGAGGTTTTCAAAATCTGAATATAAAAACATGCATGGAATCCATGGGCAAAAACAAGTCAAATCGCGACAGTACGACCGGTCGCATCCTCACGGTTCACAAATGAGCAAAAATTGAAATACCATGCAAAACGTAGCATATGGGGGTTAGGGTAAACCTATAAGTTATGATTGGTCAACTGGAAATCATAAAAAACATGTCAAATTTGCGACGGACATAGTTGTCGCGATTTAAGTCACTGAATCGCGACCACTGGACTATTCGCAATTCAAACTGGCAGACAGATCACGGACTAGGTTGCGCGATCTCATGTTTTGGCTCGAAACTCAATGTGTTAAGGGTTCTAGACAAAATGTTCACCCTGAAAGTTGTTGGAAACTTGGAGAGGAAGAACCTTGTTGCTTTAGTGTCACCTAATTTGACATTGGGTTGCGTGAATCATGAGATTAACAGGAAAATCCCCAAAACTATGCGATGACGGATAAACGCTTAATAAGAATAACATAGGCAATGAAAATTGGGCAAAATAGGGGAAATGAAAGTAGACATAAAAAGTTTTCTGATGTTATATGCCATGTTAAGTTTGAACCCGAGATCACCTACCTTTGAGTGAATCTAAGAGGTGTCTATTCTAGGTCAACGCAGAGAATGGTTGGAGAAGAAGCTTGGTTCTTGGCCGTCCTCCTCCACTTCTGGTGCCCTAGCTCACCTCCACAAGACCCCAGAATGATGGTAACCCTTTCCAAAAGTCTTATGATGATTATTTATATAATTAGGGTTAATTCAAGTCCTAATGTGACTAGGGAAGGTTGGGTTGTTGTTTTTGCTTGGCCCCATCCAAGATTTGATGATTCCCCTTCCAATTTGAGTACTAGAGTCTTTAGAAAACATCCCAACATGGTCACGGATTTAGGTTACCCTAGAAGTCTAATTGTCTTGGATTTTGCCCTAATTGCCCTTTCCAATTTTTATCCATTTATACTTACGAATTTTAGGGTTTTAATGCTATTGGGTTTGTTCTTTGGTCCACTAAGAGTGGTTTGTCCCAATAAGAATGAATAGTTGATTACTCATCTTGGGAGTCTAACTAATATTTTTATTTAGACATCTTTATTCATTTACTATTTTCCTTAATTTTTAATCAATTAAATTTCCAGTGTGTTACAGTTACACCCTAACCAGTCAACAAACCAGCATCCCGAGAACCGATGCTAAGTCTTACACCTTATGTCCTCCTACCCTCACTAATGGCCGGAATGCTCCCTCACCTGGTCTATATAGGATCACTAACAGCTAGGGGCAATCAACTGAAAGGTCGCTAAAAACAAGCGCACACTGCACTCAGGGGATGTTTGACAACAAGAGGAAGGGAGATGAGATTCATAACTAATCACTCAAATGTAGGTGGTGCCGCTCTAGAAAATCCAAAAATAAAAATAAAAAATCCAAAAAATATGGAAAATAAAAAATCTAAAAGAATAGAAAATGCAAAAAATTAGGTGCACATATCATATTTTTTTTTCGCATGCATTGTTACTTTCTATTTTTTGCCAATTTAATAACGCTCAGCCCCTTGACTCTCATGAAGTTAAAGTCAAGCCTTGCTTAATGCAAGGGGCAGAGCCAAAGAGCAGATCTAACTTAGTTTATTGTGTAGCAACTTGGATTTTTCGAAAAATAAAAATTTTATGATTTATAAAAAATAAAAGCAATTAGAAATCAAATAAAACGGAATTAAATAAATCCATTAAAAGAAAGGAAGTGATGGGCTTTATTAAATTGATCGAATAGAA
>CM024761.1:99344631-99544631 GCA_014218235.1 Colocasia esculenta | reverse complement strand
GAGAGCTATGGTGGTGTGGAGGGTTGTAGGGGAGCCTAATGCTAGTAGGGGAGTCATACTTGGAGTTCGACGAGGGTTGGGTTGTTTAGAGGTGGCGGGGCTTAGGGGGTTGGATTCTGTAGCATGTTTGGTATTTGGATAGATCGGGGATAGAGTGAGGATCCTCACTATTTTGAGGATATCCTCACTTTATCACCGATCTATTCAAATACCAAACATGCACTAGATGTCGAGTACAAAGGAGGTTTACCTTATGGTGTCATCTGAGAGAGGCAGAGAGACTAGAGGTAGGGTGTTGGGGCACCGTTAGCACTGGTAGAGACGAAGGGATCCAGATAGAGAGAGGGAGGGAGGTTAGGAGTTGCGGAAAGGGGGCTAGGAATCTTGGGTCATTCAACACACACATGCACAAGATAGAGATAGAGTGAAAGAGAGAGAGAGAGGTGGGGCAATGGGGGTGCCATATTAGATCACCCCCTCTAGTGCTAGTTAGAGAGAATAGTGGGGATGCTAAGGAGGGGTCACCCTCTCCGATGTTAGTTAGAGAGAGGGAGCAATGGGATGTAGGTGGGAGAAAGAGTGTTATAAAACATCAATTTTTTTTTGAATTGTAGAAGGTAAGTTAGTTTTTCTTTTCCTCTTAACTCAATTATAGTTGGGTTAAATAATTGATATCAAATAGTAGGGACATGATGAAATACATGGAATAAAAAGGTATAGGTCGAATATGATGTATTTTAGAGACATGTATCTAATTTTCTCTTTTATATAAGTAATATTTGTATGAGAGTTCAAGAGTAAGAAAAAATTTGAAAAGGATGTAAGGTCTATGGTATCGTTAGTTATTATTTTTCTTACTTTCGTTGACCAAATAAAATGGAGAAAGACTTAATTATTGCACTTGCACAAGTGGCATGACAACATGCATGGTGCCTTGCTATGTGCCATGTAGCATCCCTGAATATTTAGTCAATGAATAAAATTAATATTAAACTCAGTCAGAATCGAGTCCCACGTAAACTGTAAAAAGAGTTCTAAAGACAAAAATCAAATTGAGTCTCATACTCAAAGAATGAGTGTCATGATTACTTAGGAATCAAGCCTCACAAAACAAGTCCCTGAGACTTGGCGTGAAAGTGAGACTAAAAGAAAAGACAAAAAGTTTCAGACTTAGAAAACACGAGTCTAAAGAACAACAAAAAGAAATTGTCAGTTCTCAATTTCAATTTCGATTATGTTAACTGAAATATAATTTTAATTCTAATAAAATCGAATTGGTTAATTTTGATTATATTCTTATTTCAATTACATTATCCAAACCGAAATTCTGATAAGCTAAAGTGCTTACCATGGCTTCGTCTTTTGAGTTTATGGATAAATTATTAGAATAATTGAAGCAGATTATTTTTCAATTATGATTCTGATAGCTCATTGGAATATCCAATATTGATTCTGGTAAGCTATCAATATTATTTATCAATTCCAAAATCAATAAATTTTATCGAAATTAGGTTGGAATATCGGGATTTTGGGTTCTATTTGCAACCCTACTCAAGAACAAAGCCATCGAGTCTTGTGAAAACAAGCCTTTCACTATCGAGTCTCAGTAAATTGTGCCTTAAGAATTAGACTTAAAACAAGTCTTTTCGAATCGAGTCTTATGAATTAATTCAAATAGAGTCGTATCAATGAAGTCTTTTGAATGGGCTCAAAATGAGCCTTTTCAAATCGAGTCTTTTAAATAAACTCAAAATGAACATTTTCAAATAAAGTCTTAGAAATAGGGCTAAAATGAGCCTTTTGTATTGAGTCTTTTAAACAAACATAAAACAAGCCTTTTCAATCGAGTCTTATGAACATGCTTGAATTAAACCTTTTAGACGGTTCTAGAATTGAGTCTTTAGTACTGACTCAAAATGATTGTTATAAATAAGACCCTATCGATCCTTTCAAAAAGAGCATTTAGAAGAGACCCTATTGAGTCTTTCAAAATGAGCTTTTGAATAGAGTCCATTAAGTCTCTGAAATAGGTATTTCAGAACGAGTTTGTTGAAGAAACCTTATAAGTCCATCGAAATGAGCATTTCAAAACAAGTCTTTTGAAACTTTATTAAGTCATTCAAAATGTGCTTTTTGAATAGATCTTATTGAGTTATTGCTAAAACCCAAAAGTGGACTCCCAGTCAATGGCAATCTTCTTCCTCACATTATGAACTTGCCCAAAAAAAATAAAAAATGTCTAGCCAATGGGGCATGTTCTGCACTTGGTCATCTGTGCGTTGTGCTTGTGAAAGTAAAAGGGGGAGCTATTGGAATGTTGCCTACCTTAGGAATGACCAACTTCTGTGCTTGCCACCTAGAGTCGTGGTCCAATAAGAGCACCTTGTAGTGGAATGTTCCAAACACCAGTCTGCCAAAAGAAATCTTTGGACAATGGAAATGTTCCTTAGTAGAAGCACTCTAAATTGATCCTACAAAAGAAATCTTGACCAATAGAAATCACTTTTAGTGGAGCACTATAAACCCCTGCTTGCAAAAGGAAATCACAGGCCAATGACAACAACCATTAGTGGAACAATCTAACATCAAACCTACAAAAAGAAACCTTAACAAATGGCTTAAGGGTTTCCACTATCTGACCCCAAGCCACAACGGAACTCTACTTTCCTATGTTCTCCTCTAGCAAACCCTTGAGACCAGAACCTTTCAAGCTCATTTAGAGGTTATGGGTTGTAGGGTTTGGATGAGACTTTTTTTTGGTTTCACTCTTAGCAAGGTTAGAAGAAATCTTCTTTAGTTCATCGCAATCTAGCCTCACTAGATTAGTCCTAATCATTTTGGTTCTTCTAAGGTTGGCCTATCTTTGAGAACCATAGAGCTGGGAGCTAGGAGCCTGTGCACTGTAGGAGGACTTGGACTATAAAAAGGTTTGTGTTCCTTCAAAAGGTAAGGATTGGTAGAAAGTGCAAACCTAACCATCATCCATTTTGTTTTCCATTGTGCTTGCCATTAGGTTAAGGTAGAGTCATAAGGACCATGTTACCACCGAAGATATCTTTCACCGACTTTAGCCTAATTTCTCTCTTAAGTCCATTGTTAAAATAGCTTGTGAACATGTCTATTGTGCAAGTAGGATCTAAATAAGAGTATACTGAAATAAGCCATGTACGAGTTAATATACTCCTTAAACCTGTTGAAACAAAAGACTAGGAGTCATACTTCTTTCTCTGTGTGAAAGTTCCTTGACATCTTGTCAATGTTGACCTTGACTCTAAAATCTTCCTCAGCATGATCGTGCTGATCATGGGGCTAGGTAGCTTTTACCTACCATACTCATCAAGTGTTTTTTAGGGTTTGACTAGTTCATAATGTTCGATAGAGATGTGTTTGTTGTAAGCATGTATGATTAGGAATTTAATTTGATAAATATTTGCAACATAATCATATTTTGTTTAATTATGAATGTGTTGGTGATGACAAAACTGCTTTGATGGTTAAAGGGTTTTGGTGATGACAAAATAGGTTCATGCCATACACTATATATATATATACTCATGATTTGACCATCTCTATTTAGTACGTTCAAATTTACATTTTGAAAAACAACAAAAATTAATTCATTCAGACAAAAGAATTATATATGTACCATTCTGAACAGTATACAAATGAACAAAGTAAAAATTAGTTACGTGTGAGATCGACTGACTATTCTTTATTCTAAAGTCAAAGTCATTTCATGAGTTGAAGTCTGACATTGACTACTACATAAGCCTCTCAGTAGTCAAAGTCTAACTTCAACTAAAGAAGACTTATAATGTAGGTCAAAATGAAATTGCATCTAAGACTCAGTCGAAGTCGCACTCCAAGTTACCCAGGAGTTGAAGTCTAACTCCGAGAGTACTTGACATGCTTCATGAGTCGAAGTCCACTTTGACTGATGTATTGCTTTGATAGTCGATGTTCACTTTAACTAACGAAGAAGTTTATAGCAGTCGAACCTCGAGTTGATACATAACATCAACTGATGCTGTGACTCTTTTCTATAGTTAAACTTGTAGTCAAAGTTTATAATACTATTTATATTATTAATTTTTAATAGATATTTGTTTAGCAATATTTTTATCTAAATAACACTACTTAAGGAATATTATCTCTTATACCTTTATCATATTTTGATAAAATGTTTTAATGATAATCATTTCAACATACAAAAATCTTTACTCACAATAAAATATTCCTTACACGAATATAGTCTTTTTTAAATACAACATTCCATGAATAATATATTATTTCATTTTAGAATCCAAGCCATAATATTGAAAAATAGTTTATACAATCTGTAATGACCCGACCTCCCGAACCCCCGCTAGGGAGCTCGAAGTTCGCACTCCCACCACGGATCCGAAGACCCGGAAGGGTTAGAAGAAATAGTTTAGTGAGATATGTATTAAATTTGAATAAATATAACAATCTGTACAATATAGAAAAGTCTGTACAACTTGTCCCAAATAAAAGCACAGGTACAAAAACAAAGGTGATGTCCTTAAGGGGCATACCTCGAGAACTTGCAAAGCACAACTCTCAACTCACTCAAGTACAAGAGCTCACTACACTCGCTCTCACTGCTACTGACAGCACACGGCGCCACAACCGCCTCTGTAACCCATCCGACATCGAGCTCCCGCAACAACGAGCCCCTAGATGAAGGGAGTAAAGGGGTGAGCCTCGCGATCAAGGCCCAATAGGGATTACTAGTTCCTCACCGGCCAAAGCAGCAAGAACTCCGAAAACATGAATCTACACTAGAAAGCTGTAAAGCAAGGAACACCTACAGCATGGTACTACAAAGTGACGAAATTGAACAATACAATGCCACGACCACCAACCAAGGTCAAAAAACACACATGACTCTCGCAGAAACCAACAAAGTCCGGCACAACACGAAAACAAGTCTCAGCATGCCTACTGAGACAGGGGACTCATGGAGACCACAGAGCAACCATGTGAGAAGGACATCTCACCACAAGCATGGCCACCTCAGACCTGCATAAGGTCGAGGGCTCACATGCAGAACCACCCTGGACCCCTAACACACCACAATGTCAGGAAACCACACATGCTGGTGCCACCACAGACTGGCACCAAGGAATGGGACTACGGAACTGAGAGGGCACCAAAGTGAAAACTAGCAGAAGCACTGGACAACAAGACCAAACCAACAATGTCCACAGAAACTAGACACGGCCAGGCTACAACCACCGTGCAGGCTACGGCAATGAGTCGCACAAGGAAACGTCATAAGGGAACGCCGTCACAACAATAGCAAGCAAGCCACCACCACTGACAGCTAAGAGGAAGACACACCGACAACTTCTTCTCTGCTCGCTAGCTAGCTCCTGACTCTAACCTCCTCGGAAGAGTGAGAAAGAGCCGCCACAGAACACCACAAGAATGTACGCACCACTGCAGCTTGGCCAAGCTTTGGCCCCATGCCTAGCACCACTACATGTCTCCAAAACCAACACAGAGAGAGGCAATGAGACAAAGGACTGTCTAGGCCGCACTGGGAAGAAAACACCTCAACGACCTGGGTGTCCTGCCCTAGAAAAGAGAGCTCTAAAAATGACACGACACCGTTGTCTAAACCTCATTTTCCACTCCGCTCAAGAGTCTGCCAACTTGGTTGCCAACTCGAGCATGCTCATAGCCTAGAGCACTCCCTCAACAGGCTCCTGAGGATGGGGTCCCAAGCAATAGAGACAACCTCTGAACGGGACAAGCCCTCAAGTGCCAAGCATTGGGTGCCAGGACACGACCATGAAGGTGTCACCTTCAGTAACTAAACGTTGCGAGGTAACCTGCCGCATTCCCCACTTGAAGGTCCTAAGGGAAAGCCTGTCATGGGGCACACGTCGACACCCCAACTAGGGCCACAGAAACATCTGAGGCAACATAGGTACTATCGCATCCCCCCTGGCCGTCACGATAACATCATGACGGGAAAGGGCACCACGACAACAACTCTATCGCGATGGGAGAGAGTGTCACTACAGCAACCCTGTCACGATAGGAAAATGCGTAGCGATAGCGATCCTTATGGCGACGGGGAAAGGCGTCGTGACAAGTTTGTCTCCGACCAGGCTGACGCCACTTCTGGTGTCGCGACACGCACTTTAGTCACGACACTAGCAAAGAGGCAGACCTATAGGATGCTCCATCCCAAGGCCATCCACAAGCCATAAACACCACCACACGGGGGAGGGGAGCATGGAGAAACTATAAATGCTATCTACAAACCATGAGCGGCTCCTAATCCACTCGGATCGAGAAGGGTTCAAGCAATCCTTATGTTAAATGAAGAACGAACCCATTAGGGACCTTCATGCCAAATTGGCCACGTCCTCCTCACTCCACACAAGCTCTACAACATCGGGGACACGAGCACGACCGTTCTCCATGCCTAAAACACACAAAATGGAAGAGAAGGGAGGCGGAGCACCGCTGGAGGGGGAGGAGAAGAGAGGGGAAGGAGGGAAAGGGAGAAGGGGTTCCCGGCGAAGGCCTTAAGCCTTCGGCACCCAAGTTGTGACGGGGTGATCTGTCACATTAAAAACCTTAACACGACGGGTCAATCGCCACACCAACGCGTCCCACAGGGACGTCGTGATAGCCCGACAAGTTGTACTGACGTGCCTGCCACCCTCACATATGTTAGACGACCGAAGCGACGGAACACTGTCATGACTCATTGATCGGACGCGACACGAAGAAGTAACGGGAAAGCCAGATGCAACAAGAACGTGACACACAAGCTGGTTGTGACAAGGATGACTGTCATGTCGAACACCCGTGACGTGATACTAACACGTCACTCATACTAGACACAATTAGTGTCCAGTCATCTGACATGCCAGATCGGAAAGTTGGAAAGTTGGGTATTACATTCTACCCCCCTTAAAACAATTTCATCCTCAAAATTTGGGCAAGCCCTGAAAGGTTGCGGAATGATGCTATATGGTAATCTAGAAGGGGGGTTGAATAGATTACTATCAATTAAAATTTATTACCACCTTCTTTAGAAGAAAAACACAACTTTGAGAGTTGCAACAGAGTGTAAACTAAACTGAGATGTGTTTGTTGTAGATAGATAGAGTAGCAACAGTTCTAGCGTGTGGGTAAACAACGTGCCTACCAAACATCTAACGCAAAGACGTGCAAACCACAGGACACAATGTTTTAAGGTGGTTCGGAGTACACAACTTGTGTATCCTACGTCGACCGTCCACACACACACGCAGAAGCACTGCTTATGAGCTAGTTCAACACTACAACTCACACACACGAGTTGTTTGATGTGAAAGCACGATCAGATCAACACAAACCACGTAGATCAAGTACAAGAATCACTTGATCCACAACCACACACACAGAAGTGAAAACAGAGACTTAGAAGGGTTCTGAGTTGGAGAATCAAATCCTTATGTAGAACTCTTCTACAGGTCATCTGGATGATCTTCAAACTTCATCTTGACAGGTTTAGATTGATGTAGAAGCTTGAATCACTGACGAACTGACTTCACCTACGCTTGGAAGACGGATCTCTTGATTTCTGGGCGGCAGGTTGAAGCAGAGCAGTAGAGAGACTTCTTCTCTTGAGTTTTCTTAGGGTATTGGATGGTGGCTGCTTGTGTACGAAATTAACTACAAAGAGTTCCTTTTATATGGGTGTTCAAGTATAGAGAGTCGTGGAACAAGGAAACACCCACATAGGAAACAGATGGAGATCTCGTATTGAGATTTTGTTTACGTCTGTCGACAGGCCTTAGGTCATCTGTCGACAGCTAGAGACAGATTTACATTAGATAGATCTCTGAACTTTCTGGAAGGGTTTTCCTATCGGTAGCTGTCGACAGTCGACAGCTGGCTATGTCCCATAGGACTAATAAAGACACTTGTGAATAGTGTGTGCCTACAAGAGAGGTATGCAAGGGAGTTTGGTGATATCCACTAGATTAGATCATTATTCTCTGAATGATACAACCTAGACTCTTGCATGAGTAGTATGTCAAAATCATGGTGATACAGACAATGGCTTTAATATCATGTGGGTATGAATGATTAAAACATGCATAAACACCCAAGTGACACCTTACTTGAAAGGCATGAACCTGCTCAAGGAGAATGTTGTGAGATATCCAAGAAAGGCATGAAAAGTGTGTGGTTGTCGACAGCTAGAAGCAGCCTGTCGACAGATGCACACAGATAGAAAAGTGGTTGTTCTGGGGGGCAGAAACTGTGCTTGGCTGTCAACAGATGAATTATTGTCTGTCGACTGAAACAGACAGAATGCCAAACAGGTGTCTTTGGAGCCTGATCTGTCGACAGGATGGAGCAGGGCTGTCAACAGCTGTTTGTGCAGAACAGATTGAAGGCTAGGATGAAAGAGGAAAAGAGATAGGGCATGTGAGGAAAAAGTAGGTGTGAAAGATGATTAATTTCCCTCAAGATTTCAGTCATCTAACTTGAACTTGATCCCCCATAGTGTGTGCTCATGTGGACACAGACAATCAAGTACTTCAAGACGCATTTGCACAGCTTGGACAATCAAATGCACACAATTTCATGAATTAGGACAGACTTTAAAGAAATCCATTTATTTAAGAAGGAAAGAAAGGGAAAAGTGAAAAGAAACTAAATACCTTATAGAAAGTAAATGACCCTTATTTACAACTGAACTATGGATACTTGGCGGAGAATTTTTCTCACGCATAATGACAGTTTCCAAACAAACATAGCTTGTTCTTCCACAAATCACCATTTGATATACCACATAGTTGGTGTACACAAGGAACATATACTTAAGATTTGGTATGAGTTTCATTGCATTTTGCACAAACCCAATTCTCTTCTGAATGTTGTGAATCTATCCTCAGCCAGTGGTTTTGTAAAAATATCAGCCAATTGTTTTTCAGTAGGTACGAAGCTAATCTCCAAGGTTTTGTTGGCTACCTCATCTCTCAAGAAGTGATGTCTTATTTCAATGTGTTTTGTCCTAGAATGTTGGACTGGGTTCTTTGAAAGATTGATGGCACTAGTGTTGTCACATAGGATAGGTGTGCATCCAATGTCAATATTGTAGTCAGACAAGTGACTTTTGATCCACAACACTTGAGCTGCACAATTCCCTGCACCAACATATTCTGCTTCTGCAGTGGAGCATGCAACCGAGTGTTGCTTCTTGGATGCCCACGAAACCCCGCAACCACCAAGAAGTTGGCAATAACCACTAGTACTTATTCTATCAATTTTACATCCAGCATAATCAGCATCGGAATATGATATCAAATCAAAACTACTCCCTGCTGGATACCAGAGACCCAAGGCATGTGTACCTCAATGATATCTGAATATTCTCTTAACTACAACCAAATGGCTTTCTTTTGGACTAGATTGATATCTAGCACAAAGGCAAACACTAAATTGTATGTCCGGTCGACTTACAGTAAGATAAAGGAGTGAACCAATCATACCTCGGAAGTGCTTTACATCTACCGGTTTACCTGTCTCATCATTGTCCAATTTCAAGCTTATGCTCATTGTTGTTGAAGCATGCTTAGCTTGTTCAAACTGAAACCTTTTCAGTAGTTCCTTGACATATTTTTCTTGGTTGTTGAAAAATTCATCTTCTAGTTGCTTTACCTGCAGACCAAGAAAGAATTGAAGCTCCCCCATTAAACACATCTCAAATTCACTGTGCATATGATTTGAAAATTCCTCACGCAGTGACGGGTTAGTAGAACCAAATATGATATCGTCAACATAGACTTGAACAACAATAATGTGATTGCGAACTTTCTTAGTGAAGAGAGTTTGATCTACTTTACCTCTTGAGTAGTGTTTGCTTACTAGAAAACTGATTAGTCTGTCGTACCAAGCTCGGGGTGCCTGTTTCAATCCATAGAGAGCTTTGTGCAATTTATATATATGGTTAGGTTTATCATGATCCTCAAAGCCAGGTGGTTGAGAGACATAGACTTCCTCTTTGATGTAGCCATTCAAGAAGACAGTTTTAACATCCATTTGAAAAAGTTTGAACTTGTTTGAGCATACATATGCTAACAAGATCCTAACTGCTTCTAACCTAGCTACAAGAGCAAAGGATTCTTCAAAGTCCACACCAAATTCTTGATTATATCCTTTTGCTACCAGTCTAGCCTTATTTCTCACCACTTTACCCTCTTCATTTAGCTTATTCCTAAAGACCCATCTTGTTCCAATGACAGAAATTTCAGGGGTTCCATGAACTAGACTCCAGACATTATTTCTTTGAAATTGCCCAAGCTCCTCATGCATAGCATCAATCCATGAGTTTTCTTTTAAAGCTTCTTCAACATTTTTGGGTTCTACTTGACAGACAAAAGCTAGATGATCCTGTTCAACCATTTTACTAACCTGAGACCTAGTTTGAACTTTTTCATTCATATCTCCTATGATGTTATCAAGTGGATGATCTTTAGAATACATGACATTTGTCACTGTTGAAGGTCCGGGGTGATCTTGGACTTGAGGAGGCTGTTCTGGAGGAGGGTGTGCTTGAGGAGTTTCAACTTGAGGTTCTTCCTCTTGTGGATTTTGTTCAGGTTCATCGTCTTGATTTCTGACCAAATTTACGTCATCTTCATCATTGTACCTGCGAAGATATCAACTTTTAGTCTTGGAAACTGCTTTAGGATTTTCTTTTGCTTTCATTTGTAGTTCCCCGAGTGTTATTTCTTCATCTCCATCCTCAAACCTGTAAGCATTTAAATTGTTAGGCTTTGCTGGATACTCATTAAAAATAACATGTGGAGTTTTTCCACTGTTCGAGATTTAAGATTAAACACCCTATATGCTCTAGAGTGTTCTAAGTATCCCAGAAAAATACCTTGATCACTTTTGGCTTTGAACTTGTCCCAGTCAACTTTATCATTATTATGAATAAAGACTTTTGAGCCAAAAACTATGAAATACCCAATACTGAGTTTCTTACCTTTTAGAAGTTCGTAGGGAGTTTTCTTTATCACAGGTCTTACCATGACTCTGTTATGGATGTAGTATGAGGTGTTTACCGCTTCTGCCCAAAAGGTCCTTGCTAGCTGACTTTCGATTAGAAGGGTTCGAGCCATTTCCACCAAGGTTCTGTTCTTTCTCTCCAGTACACCATTTTGCTCCGGAGTTCTCGGGGAGGAGAATAGGTGTTCTATTCCTTGGTGCCTGCAAAAATTTGAAAATGAGTTGTTGTCAAACTCTCCCCCGTGATCAGTGCGTATTGAGCATATCTTATTGACATTTCCATGCTCAATTTTATTAAAGAATTCTTCAAAGATTTTCAATGCTTCATTTTTGTGAGCCAGAAACTTTACCCAAGTGTACCTAGAAAATCATCTACAATGACAAAACCAAATCATTTGCCATTGAGACTCAGTGTTCTAGTAGGTCCAAAAAGGTCCATGTGCAACAATTCATAAGGTTTAGAAGTGCTTACCGGTGCTTTTGATTTGAAGGATTTTCGGGTTTGTTTTCCCTGTGCACATGCATCACAAAAACTTTCATTCTCGTTAAAGGAAATTTCAGGAAGTCCATTTACCAGTTTTAGCCTCACGATCTTGTGCAAGACGTTATAACTTGCATGGCCAGGCCTACGATGCCACAACGTAAGCTCATCCTGCTTGTTTCCACAAGACACAAGTCTTCATTTTCTGGATAATCTAAGTCAACCAAATAAATGTTGTTCACCCTTTTTCCAAAGAATTTTAGACTTCCTATTTCCTTATCAATGATTTGACATGATTTTGATTCAAAGATAACGTTATGACCCTTATCACACAATTGACTTATACTGAGCAAATTGTGATGAAGGCCCTCAACCAACAGTACATTATCAATTGAGTTGGAGGCATACTTACCGACCTTACCTGTGCCGATGATCTAGCATTTATTGTTACCTCCAAAGATAACTTGACCTCCGTCTTTTTCAACCAGCAAACAAAAATTTCCTTTGTCTCCCGTCATGTGCCTCGAGTAGCCACTGTCTAAGTACATTTGTTTTGATTTTGGGCTGCTAGGCATTCCTGCATATATAGATGAGACAAGAGGTTTTGGTACCCAAATTACTTTGGGTCCCAATGTATCATTCATGCCAAATAGTAAACGCTTTGGAATCCAAACTTGTTTGACTTTCAGCTTATTTGGACTATTCCTGCATTGTTTATCATTGTGCCCAATTTTCTTACAGACATTGCATGATGAAGATTTTTTCACAACAGTGGGCTTGTTATTCTTGGGAACATGCATGGGCATTTTACCCTTTTGTTGCCTTGTTAGCTTTTCTTGGGTAGCTTGTTTCTAGACCTGTCGACAACCCTCTTTGGGGCTGTTGACAGATTTCTTAGTTGGGTTGACAACTGATTCAATTTTCTGTGGTTCCTGTTTCTTACTCTTGGGTTGAGTCTTATTGATCTTTGAGGTGATTTGCTTACTTGTGCTTGGGCTAGAATCAACAAAGGAAGATAGCAAATTTTTACCAATTACCATTGGTTTTACAGGTTGAAATCCAATCCCATGCTTTGCAACAAATACATTAGATCCTAGAATTGCATCAAGATTTTGTTTCCCTTTAACAAACCTTGATAGATCTTCAAATTTTCCTTTAAGGTTCTCTTCAGCCTTTTCCAATTTTCTTTTAACTTATTATATTCACTTTGGAGAGATTCAAGGGAGTTCATTAGACCTTCCTTTTCTATTTGAGTTTCTTGCAGTTTTATTTTCAAACTGTCCATCTCCTCACAGTGAGCTTTCTCATCATTTTTCATCATCTCAATCTCTTTGCTCAAGGATGCAATTAGTTCATCATTATTAGTGCCATGAACAAGAGAATTGATTTTATTTTTGAGTGCTTTATTTTTAGACTTAAATTGACAGAACTTTTCAAACAAGACTGTATAGGCTACTTCCCATTCTTCAATTGTATAACATTCAAAGGAAGAATTTACCTCATTGGAGTCGTCGCTTCTTGCCATTAGACATTGAACTTGTTCATCTCCAGAGGTAGCTTGTTCATCCTTATCTGCATCTTCATCACTCCAAGTAGCCATCATTGCTTTGGCTTTCTTGAAGGTGAATTTCTCCTTCTTCAGCTTCTTCTTGAGCTCAGGGCATTCTCCTCTCATGTGCCCTTGTTTCTTGCACTCATAGCATACAATGTCAGATTTTTTGTTAGACTCAAATTTATTTGAAAAATCTTTCTTTGAAAAGGTTTAGAGTTACCTGACCCTTTCTTTTTCAATTTAAGGAATTTCTTGAATTGTCTAGTGAGCATGGCCATGTCGTCATTCTCACTATCACTAGAAGTTTCAAGCTCATCACTTTCCTGTTGAACATCCTTTTTGGAACCTGAAGAATTTTTCTTGGAGGCTTTTAAGGTTATTAACCTTTTTGGGTTTTCTTCAGTTTCTTTCCTTTTCACATTTATTTCATATGTCATCAGGGAGCCAATTAGTTCATCTACTTTCATCTTTGTGAGATCTTTTGAATCCTCAATGACAGTGGCCTTGGTATTCCACGAGGATGGAAGATACCGAAGTATCTTCCTCACCAAGTCACTTTTTGAGTATTCTTTCTTAAGACCCTTTAGACCATTTATTATTTGCATGAACCTTGCAAACATGTCTGAGATGGTTTCATCATTGTTCATATTAAACATTTCATACTCAGAAATTAGCATGTTTGCTTTTGATTCCCTTACCTCGGATGTACCTTCGTAGATCAGTTCAAGTTTGTCCCACATCTCTTTCGCTGAAGTGCATGTGGAGACCCTTGAGTATTCTTTGGGATGAACTACGCACTGCATCATGTTCAGGGCGCTCTAGTTGAGAGTTCCCTTAACAATCTGGTCCTTCGTCCAGGTGTCTTCGTCCACGGGAAGTGTGTATGCTCCTTTACTGACAATCTTCCACAATTTGAAGTTTTGCGCTCTCAAAAACACCTGCATGCAGTTTTTCCAATAGGGATAATTAGTACCATCAAAGAAGGGTGGCCTAGTCACAGAGTGTCCTTCGGCCATGTACCCCTTATTAGATTCCATGAGATCGAGACTCTCCTGATCGTAAGATCAAATAAATATAGCAGTAAATCGGAGAAACCTCGCTCTGATACCAATTGAAAGGTTGCGGAATTATACTATATGGTAATCTAGAAGTGGGGTTGAATAGATTACTATCAATTAAAATTTACTACCACCTTCTTTTGACGAAAAACACAACTTTGAGACTTGCAACACAATGTAAACTAAACTGAGATGTGTTTGTTGTAGATAGATAGAGTAGCAATTGTTCTAGCGTGTGTGTAAACAACGTGCCTACCAAACATCTAACACAAAGACATGCAAACCACAGGACACGAGTTTTTAAGGTGGTTTGGAGTACACAACTTGTGTATCCTACGTCCACCGTCCACACACACACGCAGAGGCACTGCTTATGAGCTAGTTCAACACTAAAACTCACACACACGAGTTGTCTGATGTGAAAGCACAATCAGATCAACACAAACCATGTAGATTAAGTACAAGAATCACTTGATCAACAACCACACACACAGAAGTGAAAACAGAGACTTAGAAGGGTTTTGAGTTGGAGAATCAAATCCTTACGTAGAACTCTTCTATAGGTCGTCTGGACGATCTTCAAACTTTGCCTTGACAGATTCAGATTGATGTAGAAGCTTGAATCATTGATGAACTGACTTCACCTACGCTTGGAAGATGGATCTTCTTGATTTCTGGGCGGCAGGTTGAAGCAGAGCAGCAGAGAGACTTCTTCTCTTGAGTTTTTCTTAGGGTATTGGATGGTGGCTGCTTGTGTACGAAATTAACTCCAAAGAGTTCCTTTTATATGGGTGTTCAAGTATAGAGAGTCGTGGAACAAGGAAACACCCACATAGGAAACAGATGGAGATCTCGTATTGAGATTCTGTTTACGTCTGTCGACAGGCCTTAGATCATCTATCGATAGCTAGAGGCAGATTTACATTAGACAGATCTTTGTACTTCCAGGAAGGGTTTTCCTATAGGTAGTTGTCGACAGTCGACTGGGATCTGTCGACAGCTGGCTATGTCCAGAACCTGGTGTGTTCTGTCTGTAGTTATCTGTCGACAGGTGCTTGTCTTTTGAGCTTTGCTTGATCTTTTGCTCATGTTTTAACACACTGTCTTTTATGCAACCTCACCTACATGTAAGACCATAGTTAATGAGATAACATGAACATTTAAATGATCAAGTTGAACATGTGTTTGCATGGTTCATGAAGTGTTCATAAAGTATTGCTTAACAATTGTTCATCATAAAAAATAATCATCAAATACAAATTCATGTAGACCCAGCAAGCCCTATGAGATTCAAGGGGACCAAATGATACACGCAAGCCAACGTGAGCGTAGGGGTGGAGAAGCCACTAAGTCTCACCATGACCTCCTTGTGGCAATAACCACATCGCCAAACATGTGCGAAGCATACAAGCCGCGGGTACGAACATGCACTAAGTTTCACCACGTCCTCCTCGTGGCAACAACCTATTGGATCTCTTGTTTTCATGATGTTTAACTATGATCTATACAAGTTTGAATATCTTGCTTCAATCATATCTAACACTATATTTCATGCTTATTTCTAATAAAAAGCTGATGTGATGATAGTAGTGTCGACACAATTCTGATAGAGTGTCGACACATAGTTCAATCCCAGTGCAGATTTTCATGAAAGGAAGCCAGTGGTGTCGACACAAGCACATCATGTGTCGACACATCATCTGTTCACAGAAGCCATTCATAACTGAAGAAGTCAGTGGTGTCAACAAAAGTTCATTGTGTGTCGACACATCCATTGTATTCAGAAAGCAGTGAAGCAAAAAATAGTCAGTGGTGTCGACACAATTTATTGTGCATCGACAAATCCATTGCATCCAGAGAACAGTCAAAAGACAAGAAGCTAGTGGTGTCGACATAGGTTGATCATGTGTCGACACATCTTGTATTCCCAGAAAGATGATCTTTGGTCTATGGTCAGGTGTGTCGACACAAGTGAAATGTGTGTCGACACAAGCCATCACTCAATGTTGTCAGGACATAATGCAAGGATAATGTATCGACACATAACTTCAGTTGTGTCAACACACTTCGACTTTTGTTCTAGATCTGAAATCTTAGACACATGGAAGGATGTGATACAAAGCTTTTGAGTGGAAATTCTATGCCCCCAAAACTCCAAGGCACGTCGTGGGTACATGGTACTATAAATGCCCATGATCCACACACTTTTTGGGATACACACCATAGTTCTTATCTTCCAGAAGCATAAGGCAGCAACCAGAGAGAGGCTTCATCCGTGGAGAATTGTTGGTCCAGATCAAAAGAATTGGGGATCCAAGCAACTTGATCCATCATTCTCAAGCTGAATCCCCAAGTTCCTTAGCCCACGTCATCGAGCTGAAGCTGGAAGTCTGAAGTGTCAACTGGGAGCATAACAGGGAGAAAATCGAACTAGTTCTTTGTGATCTGCAATTCTCTTGATTCATCTGGTTCTTCATCTCAAACTCAATTCAATTTGTGTGCATTGTGAAATTGAAGCAACTCTTTGCTTAATTTCACGTATGTATTGTAATCTGAGATTTATGTCATCTCAGATTGTGTGTGTGTGGTGTGATATCTGTGTGAACTAGCTAGATAAGCAGATTTGTGTGTGTGTGTGGATGGTGGATGTATGATGCATAGTTGTGTAATCCGAACCACCGTAAATCTTTGTGTCTCTGTGGTTTGATCAATTTGGACATTAGATGTTTGATAGGCTCGCTATTCACGCACTACTTAATCTGTTTAAGTTGTTTGAACTTTTGCATAATCCATAGATCTGAAATTCTCATAAGTTTCTGAGTTGATAAGTGATTAATTTTTTATTTGGCGGAAATCTATTCATCCCCCCCCCTCTTGATTTCATCATAGCTAGTTTCCGCTGTCTTTCAATTGTTATCAGAGCAGGTTCTCGTTTCACTTGTTAAGTGTTTGATCTAACGATCAAGAGTTTTAGCTATGGAAGTCACCAAGGGGTTCATGGCTGAAGGTAACTCAGATAATAGACCTCCATTTTTTGATGGAACTGACAATTCGTATTGGAAAAATGGAATGCAGGTGTTCTTAAGAGCACATGACTATGAGCTTTGGAAAATTGTACGCAAGGGCCATCTTTTTTTTTAATAAAAGTTGATATCTAGGTTGATACGACAGGGAGTGGCCTCCGATGTCGTGATCAGCTAGACGGTTTTTGTTGGCCCTTTTGGTATGGCAGCAAGCTAACCTAGAGGGGGGTGAATAGGTTTTTCTGAAATCTGAAATAGAAACTTAAACTCAGAAATGAACACTTGAAGGTTTGGTTAGTTTAGTGTGATAAAGAGTAGTAGTGCGGAAGCAAATAAACAATCACACAAAAGACACAAGGAATTTATCTTGGTTCGGCCATTCCCACATGGAAGTCCTATGTCCAGTCCCCAAGCAACCTCTTGGGATTTCACTAACCAAGGGTACAGTCCCCCTTAAGGACACTACAACACCCAGCACCCCAGCTGGTCTTCTTCTCTTTCCCGGGCAAGAAGGCAGCCCACTTCTTTTCTAGGCTCAGAAGCAAACCTACTGGTACAAACCCCAGTGCGGTTCTGCTAGACACAAACCCCTAGCTGGGTTACACACTGTATATAGTCCTACAGACTGAGAGCTATTACAAGATGAACACTCAGGACTTAGCTCATAGTCACAGACTCTCCCCCAAGTTTACAATGATTACATGGAGAAAAAGAAGAGAGAAGAACGGAAGCTTGAAAGCTCGAATGCTTCAAATGCTTGAACACTTCTTCTTGGGCTCAGGCTCTTTCTCTCTTTTCCTTTGAGTGTATTTGGAGTTCAGGTTCCTCACTGGTTGTACACTCCTTCAATGATCTTCAGAAAAGCTCTCTTATGTTCTTCAGCAATGCTTCATCTTTTATATGAGCAATTTAAATAAATCCGTTGAGGAGATCCATTGGAGTTCTAGCCGTTGCTCATGTTCTCTTTCTTCTGATATTTTGTGGTCTACGAGGTTTACAAGCATAGGAGAAAGTGTTTAGTTAAAAGAGTGTTTCTGTCAAAAAGGCTCATACCTCTATGTTTCCTGTTGCCACCCAGAAGTAGTAAGTAATCCCCTTTTTGTTAGTAGGGAAGAAGAGATCTAGAAAGATAAGCAAAAAAGATCTTCTGTCAGAAAGATAGAGGATTACGCAAATCAAGAATATTTGACTTTTTCACTAGATGCCAAAAAATATTTTGGAATATAAAGGAAATCTATGTTTAAAAGATCAAAACCATATTTCACTTATGAAATCCATGTTCTTTCAAAGGAATCCATGTTTTACAAAGGAATCCATATGAGAGCGAATCCTTATAGCAGTGAATCCTTATGAGAGTGAATCCTTATAGCAGTGAATCCTTATGAGAGCGAATCCTTATAGAAGTGAATCCTTATGAGAGTGAATCTATGAGAGCGAATCGTTATGAGAGCGAATCGTTATGAGAGCGAATCGTTATGAGAGAGAATCGTTATGAGAGTGAATCGTTATGAGAGCGAATCGTTATGAGAGCGAATCGTTATGAGAGCGAATCATTATGAGAGCGAATCGATGTGAGAGCGAATCCTTATGAGAGCGAATCGATGTGAGAGAGAATCCTTATAAGAGTGAATTCTTATGGCAGTGAATTTTTATGAGAGCAAATCCTTATGGCACTTTGTGAACTGAAATCGATGTATATTGAATGGACATCGATTTATCGTTTTAGTGCAAATCACATGGCAATAATGTCATAAATTTATATTTATTAGAAAATCATGATATTTAATTTATTATTAGAAAAATCATGTTATTAAATATATTTAATATTCTATTAATCACATAAATTTATATTTATTAAGAAGAACATGATATTAAATATTTTTAATACTAATTAATTAAACATATGTTTTGTTAACACCAAAATAAAAGGGTAAAATATAGGAGTGGTTCAACAGTTTTCTATATATATGAAATCATAAAGGGAAAGGAAAAGGGGTACATAGATAGCGGGGGCAACAAGCTAAGGACACCCTACGTACAGGGGTCAAATGTACATGATGCATCAGTCCGAGAAATCGTCATATTCCCCGTCAGAATCTATGCTTGGAAATGAAGTGCTGCGAGTTCTGCCTGCCCAGGCGTTGTGCATTGTTAGCAAGTCCTCATCCTCCGTCTCGGTGCTGGGGATGCTTCTGATGTTATGTATCACAGGGAGGCAGATCACGTGGCCATCGGCGCTTGCGGTGTGACCAAAAAATGGATGAGGAGGTGGCGGAATAGGTGCTGCAGATGGGAAGCACGAGGGCTGAGGTTTGCTTGTGCTCATATGGATCTCGCCCCTTCTAGTCATTTTACGAAGTGCATCGGCGAAGGACATCCGAGGAGGTGAAGACGTCGATGCTGCCATCCTAGATAGAGTGGCAATTGGTGTAGGGCCCTTGAGTTTAGGTGCGGCGGTGGTTGCTTGCTGCTGGGTCATTTCAGTTAGGGCAGCATGCACAGAGTAGTGGGCAGTGGCACCTCATGTGTTGCCGCCATGCTTGGCTCGCTGAGAGAGGCATCAGGGAGGCCTCTTGCACATGCCATCTTGATCTGAATACACTGAGGCACTTCATCAAGCACCTGATGTGCAGCAGTGGGAGGAGGTGCCTTAGTCACAACAGAACTGCTGTGTTCTTTGTGGAAGGCAGCACTAGCATGGGTTGCTGCAGACTCCAAGTGAGTTTGAGTCGATGGGGGCTCACTAACATGTAAATGAGCTTCATTATTGAGTGGAGCAGCTGTAGAGATGGCAACATGGCAGGGTTTGGCAGCTGCAACATCAATTTGGACTGCTGTATGATGATCGGGTTCAGAGGTCAAGGCAGATTTCTGAAGTGGCATACTGTCAAACACTTGGTCTGTACCAAGATCAGACTGGTGCCCCTGTTGAGTGGGGGCAGCATCAGTGCCCTTAGCATCACGGGAAGATGTGGCACGATCCAAAGAAAGGTCGGGCAGAGGAAGCTTGTTCAGTAAGTATGATGCGATGCCAAACATGCTGTGTATTGGACTGCCGAGGTGGCGGTCCAGCAGGTTTTTGTGTTGGCTGAAGATGAAGATGTATGGACCAAAGAGCAAATCCAGAAGTCTACACTCTGCTGGAGTGCGATGAACATGATGCAATGTGCAATTCATCCTAAAGAATACTCCAGAGTCTCCTCATGTAAGTCTGCGAAAGAAATGTGGGATAAACTTCAACTCATTTATGAGGGAACATCTGAGGTAAGAGAGACCAAGGCAAGTATGCTTGTATCTGAATATCAAATGTTTAGAATGAAAAATGATGAGACTATATCTGAGATGTTCGTTAGATTTATGTTGATTGTTAATGGTCTTATCTACCATGCAATTAGATGAGCTAATAGGATCTTTGACGACATATGAAATCAACATGAAAAGAAATGCATCTGTCATGATTTCAAAGAAACCTATAGCTTTGAAAGCTTCATCTAGTTCTAAAAATGTGATTGAAAGCTGTGATGATACTGATGAATCTTTTGATGAAGAAAATGATAGTGAATTGGCCTTATTGACAAGGCAGTACGAGAAATTTTTGAGAAAGAAAGGAAAAGGTAAATTCAAATCCTTCAATAACAAAGATTTTTCCAAGAAACCTGAGCTTAATAAGAAAATTGAATCAAACAAAAAGACTAACATTATATGCTATGAATGTAGGAAACCAGGACATATGAGAGGAGAATGTCCTGATTTGAAAAGAAATCTGAAAAATCAAATGTTCAAAAAGACGAGAGCCATGCTATCTACATGGAGTGATGAGGATGAAGAAGAACAAGAAGTAGGTGAGTCTGAAGATGAAGAGATCACATGTCTCATGGCTAGAGATGAAGAGAACACAGAGGTAAGCTCTTCATTTGAAAATTTTTTCATTGATGATTGGGAAGACGCGTATGTTAATTTGTTTGAGAAGTTGTGTGATTTGAAATCTTAAAATAAATCACTGAAAAAGAAAATTAACAGCATATTGCATGATTCTCAAAATTTTGAACAAGTCAATCTTCTAAATAATGAAATTGTCAGCTTAAGAAAGGAACGAGAAACTTTGAATGAACAACTTGATAATATCAAGGAAACATGCCAAAATGCTGAAAAGGAAAAAGAAATTTTGACTGATGAGACTGAAAAACTTAAGAAAGAAAAAGAGGTACTTCTAGAAGAATTTAAAAATGCCCAAAAGGAATTGAATGATAAGAAAGATACTCTGTGAAAGTTTGTTAAAGAAAAACAAAATCTAGATGCTATATCAGGGGTTCGAATGAACACTACTAAGTATGGATTATGTTTTTAGTCCGAGAGCAAAAAGAAAATTGGTCAGACTTTGATAACATCATTTGTTAATGAAACAACATCTCACAATCGGTCTAAAAAGAACACTCAAGAAAAAGAATCCATGAACTGAAAATATAAAAGTCAGAATAAATTTAAAAATTTCAGAACACACTTCAAGCATGGAAAAGTTCATTTCAATGATCAACAGAATTTGAAGCAAACTGTTAGATCAACCTCTCATCTGAAAAACAACAAAAATTTCATACCACATAAATTCATGTCATGCACAATTTGTAAAAAATCTGGGCATTTTCATGCAAATTGTAGATCTAATGTGAATGCATGTAAAGTAAAACAAGTCTAGATTCCAAAACAAATTGTCATTGAATTGAGAAAACTGATGGGACCCAAAGCAATTTGGGTACCAAAATCTTCTTTCTAATTTCTTTTGCAGGAATGTCTTACAGCCCACAAGAAAGACAAATGGTACCTTAATAGTGGCTGTTTAAGATATATGACTGGAGATAAAGAAAAATTCTTTTCATTGACTGAGAAAGATGGAGGTGAAGTAATCTTCGGAGGTAGAAACAAAGGTCAAATCATTGGAACTGGAAATGTTCGTAAGAATCCTTCAAGTTCTATTGAAAATGTGTTGTTGGTTAAAGGCCTTGATCATAATTTACTGAGCATCAATCAGTTGTGTGTCAAGGGCCTTAAGGTAATTTTCAGTTCTGAATCGTGTGAAATTGTTGAAAAAGAATATCTAAAAATAAAATTTCTTGGTCAAAGGATTAATAATGTCTATTTAGTTGACTTGAATGAACATCAAAATGAAAATCTTTGTTTAGTTGTAAACCAACATGATCTATTTCAACTTTGGCATCGCAGGCTAGGTCATGCTAGTGTAAATGTTTTGAATAATTTGATCAAACATTCTCTTGTGAATGGATTGCCTAAAATGAAGAAAAAGAAAAATACAATTATTTGTTCTGCATGTACTCAAGGTAAACAAACTAGGAAATCATTCAGGTCTGTTGCACCTATAATAACTTCAAAACCCTTTGAATTGTTGCATATGGATCTAGTTGATCCTACTAGGACACTCAGTCATAGTGGACATAGGTTTGGGTTTGTAATTGTTGATGATTTTTCTAGGTTTACCTGGGTATTTTTTCTATCTCAAGAGTGATACCTGAGAGTTTTCAAAATTTCTTTAATAAAATTGAACATGGAAAAACAAATGAAATATGCTCCATACTTATTGATCATGGACGAGAATTTGACAATAATTTATTCTTTTTTTGCAGGAGCAAAGAGATTGATCACAAATTTGCTTCACCAAGAACTCCCGAACAGAATGGGATAGTTGAATGGAAAAATAGGACGTTGGTTGAAATGGCCAGAACTTTGTTAATTGAAAGTCATCTTCCAAGAAGCTTTTGGGCAGAAGCTGTTAACACTTCATGTTACATTTCAACAAAGTCATGGTAAGACCAGTCCTTAAGAAAACTTCCTATGAGCTCTTAAAAGGTAAGAAATCTCACATTACCAATTTTAGAGTCTTTGGAAGTAAAAATTTCATTCACAATAATGACAAGCAATATCTAGAAAAATTTGAAAAGAAATGTGATGTAGGCATTTTTCTAGGATATTCTGAACATTCAAGGTCTTATAGAGTATTTAATAATGAATCTAAAACTGTGGAGGAAACTCCATATGTCATCTTTGATGAGAATTGTGAAAATACCAATGACCATGATTCTTGCAAGAACCAAGAAGAAGATGCAGATATCCTTATATAGGAATCAGAATAATCACTGGAAAATGAAGAAGTACTTGAACATGAAGATGTGTCTCCCCAACACAGCATCAAGTCGACACCAGATCAAGACAGACCAACTGAAAGTGTCAGTACACTGACAAGAGGTAACTTCAGATACTCTAAAGATCATCCACTTGAGAATGTTGTAGGTAATGTCAATGATAGAGTTCAAACTAGATCTCATTTCAAAAATATCATGGAATAAGATCAAATGACCTTCATATCTCAAGTGGAACCCAAAAACATTGAAGAAGCCTTAAAATATAAATATTGGGTAGAAGCAATGCATGAAGAGCTAAATCAATTCAAAAGGAATAATGTTTGGAGCCTAGTTCCTAGAAACCTTGAAAATTAAATAATTGGAATTAGGTGGGTGTTTAGAAATAAACTGAATGAAGAAGGGAAAGTTGTGAGGAATAAAGTTAGATTGCTTGCAAAAGGATATAGTGAAGAATTTGGGGTAAACTTTGAAGAATCCTTTGCATCTGTAGCTTGGTTGGAAGCTTTGAGAATCCTGTTAGCATATGCACGTTCCAAAAACTTTAAATTGTTTCAAATGGAGTTTAAAACTACCTTTCTAAATGGTTACATTAAAGAAGAAGTTTGTGTTGCACAACCACCTGGATTTGAAGATCATGATAAACCTAACCATATTTATAAATTGCACAAAGCTCTTTATGGGATGAAACAGGATCTAAGAGTGTGGTATGACAGGTTGAGCAATTTCTTGGTTAGTAAGCATTATTCCAGAGGTAAGGTGGACCAAACTTGTGAGGCCCCCGAATTTTGTGCATTTAATATTGTTTATTTTGTGCATGTAATATATTTAACTTTGTGCATATTATGAGTATTTACTTATGTGCATATAGTATTTAGTTACTGTTGTACATATTGTATGTATTTATATTGTGTATTCACGTTGTGTATACAAGTTATTTATATGTTTAATGTTCTGGCCGAAATTCTATTTAACGTCTACATACATTGACGTTATGTGTGAGTAAACGACAAGCTTTGTGCCTTTTACTGTCCGACTGGAAAATCCTAACGTCAACATCGATTGACGTTGACTTTTGGTCAAAGGTAGTGAACTCGACGTTTACTTCTCTGGATGCGTTTTGGATTTTAGATCTGAAACGGAAGCGTTTCTCCTGGGTTCTTGATTAGGAAACCTATTTAACGGTGGGATGACCTAACCCTAAGCGTACGCCGACCCATTAGCCTATAAAACCTAGTGTTCTCAGCGAGATTAGGTCTTTTTGGTTGAGAGAAAATCCTAGGGCTCGTTTGTGAGAAAACCTGATCTTTGGAGAGCTCGATCTGGCGTTTGGGTGATCTTTTCGACGATCTTATTCGACTGGTATCTGCACCTTGGATTGAGGAAGCATCCCCGACTCTGGTGGACGATCTACATCAACAGGAAGACCGGATTCAGGAGGAGATTTGAGCACCTTCTTGGCTTCGCTGAGGAGGGCTTCTTCGACCAAATAATCGCTTCAGAGATTTATTTACTGGAAATTGACTTATTGGTTCACTCCATAGACTTGTCTTCTAGGGTTTTAAAAATTTTACGGATTTTTATTTCATTCTTGGACCCCCAAAATTCTCTATTTTCTGTGTTTCGATCTACACTGTGTGCAGACAGGAGATAGACGGCCACTTTATTGTCGTCAAGTTCCTGGGTTAACGGTAGTCGATGGTGCCGTTAAACCCTGTTGGCATCCAACCCCTGGACGTTAAGTTCCTATGGCTTTTCTGAATATTGGTTTGATCTCTGTGATGTTATTTTTTGTGAAAAGAGAATATATGTAGGTGTTTAGAAAAATCATGTCTTGTTTTATATGTTCATTTGAGCAACCCATGAAATCATGATAATTTTTTGATATTATCTGTTATTTATAGAATTTCTATTATGGAGATAATGAGCATGTTATGATAGATTTAAATAAAGAATAACTATATATGGTGCATTTTATTCCCTCAGAAATTTTCCTTGAAGCTAGGGCCACTATGTGCATGTTTTAGATCTGTTAGAATAGATGGTTCACTATCTACCATGCTTAAGTTGAAATATCTTGTAATTTGTCTGAAATATCTATTTAATATCAAAAATAGTTTTACTTCTCTGAAAATTGTGAAAAATTATGGATATGTTCCCTGTGCTATATGTAACCCGTGGTTAAAATTTGATATGATTCTGAGTACTGTGCAAATGGCTATTAATTTGTGAAGCTTTCGATACCATGTTTTAAGAATAGATTTCATTTATATGTGAAAATGTGATTAGCATCATGATTAGGTTCTGTCAATTCCTGTTTATGATTGATCTGAGAATCTGAATGTGATAAGTTTATGTTCAATGATATATGTGTGTGCATGTGCATGGGAAGTGAGAGAACAAGTTCATTGCAAGGGTCACTACCCATCGATACCTCTGTTGTGGAGCCTACGCCTCCTGAGAGTCTGCTTCAGGCCTCCTCGGATGTGCATGGTAATGTGCATGTACGTCCAGTTGTCAACAACTCTGGGTTGTCTCCTGGAGATGCTTTGATCATTTTGCCGGAGGCGACGCTGGCGGCTGCCCTCCCAGCGTTGTCCAGCCCAGGATGAGCCGTGCATGGTAGGGAATCTACTGATCTGTGTGAGAATATTCTGCAGCCATTCCAGGGTAGGTCCCACAGCTCTGAGTGCAATACAGTTAATGTGGTATCTACGTCTGATCCCAGCGTGGATCCCCCGAGGATCCCTGCTTCGCTCCTTGCTTCTTCGGAGAACATATTTATGGCAACTGTTAAAATTTCCAAAGAAGGTATTGTGCCTCCTACTGTGGGTGTTTGTACTCAGTCTAAAGCGAATGCAGTGGAAGGTTCCTCAGGCTATCGTTCCTTATGAATTTCTCAGCTTTATTCTAGAATATTAGAGGCCTTTCAAATTTGGCCTCTAAGAGAACTCTGAAACGTCACATTAAGGAGTATAAGTTGCAGGTTATTGCTATCTTTGAGCCTAAGATCCCTTTTTCTAGGGCTTCTAGAATTTGTCGTTACCTCAAAATGGATGCGCATGCCGGCAATGCAGGTGAGGATTCAAAAATCTGGTTAATGTGGTCTAACTCAGTTTCTCTGCAAGTCACTGACAGTTCTGACCAGTTTATTTCTGCTAATATCTTGAGAGATGACCAGCCGGTATGTATCATTTCGGTTGTCTATGTGATACCCCGAAATTTTCTTTCTTTTATATTGTGCATGTGTCTTTACTTGTTGCGTGTATAGCATATGTATTCAATTGTGCATATTACCATTTCTCTACTTCTCATGAACACATGCATGTATATACATGGTATTTTAGGTGAGAATAGGCAATTAGCTAAATTGATGTATATTGTGTATACTAAAATCCTAGGCATATAATACTTAAGTAATATCACGCATGTTTAATCTAATTACCGATATGCATGTTGTATTTATCTATTTTATGCATAATATACATAATTATATTGTATACGTGTGCGTATTTATACTTATGTCAATTCAAGTGTGTGTATGCAAGAATTATTTTGTTGTATGGAGTATACTTAGTTAACTTACTTCATATTGCATCTTAATAACACTATACATGTACTATCTAAATCTTGAAGTGCATATTATACTACCTATTCCACAGATATTGTGTGTAAGTATATGAAGTATAAATGTATATATGTATGTTATCTTATGCATGTGATATCTATCTATCTAATCCTATGTACATCAAATCATCTATAGTATATGAATAGTACTTAACTAACATTGTGCATGTGATAGGTAAGTAATGCTATATGCCATGTAAGTACATGAAAGTTATTTTTGTACGAGTATGTATATATAAATGTGCATGCATTATCTAGCTATTAATGTATGTAGATCTCATGCATATTGTACTTGTTGTGCACATAGTAAGAAATTATTGTCATACATTTTGTAAATAATTATGAGTATATTTCCATGCATGCAATATTTATTTAAATGTGTATGAAT
Source organism: Colocasia esculenta (assembly GCA_014218235.1). Taxonomy (NCBI): domain Eukaryota; kingdom Viridiplantae; phylum Streptophyta; class Magnoliopsida; order Alismatales; family Araceae; genus Colocasia; species Colocasia esculenta. Next base: position 99,517,301 of record CM024761.1, on the reverse strand, counting down.
TATTTAATTATTGCTTTGCCTATTGTATTTAATTATTTTATGCATGTTGTAAGTAACTATGGTGTGTATACGTATACGAACATATTTTATTCTTGTTTAAATGAAATCTATCTACTTTAAGCATGTTAAATTATTTTTGGTGTTAAGGTACTTGAATGATAATGTACATGTAGAATTTAACTAATGATGAACACATCTCATTATAAGTTCATGCACAATGTATGTGATCATGAAATGTGTATGTATATATATGTATATGTATGTTATTGATGAATATTATCCTTAATTATGATTAGAGTAAGTTGTATTTAATTAAATGTTATGTAATGCATGTACTTTATGTGGTAGAGATATATGTAATTATTTTTACATATACTAAATTCTTTTGGTGTATTTATGCATTTATTTTACGGTTTGGCAGGGTTTTGACTGCACTGTGCAGTGGGCAGCGAAGACCTGGACCCCAACTTCCAGGCCTCTGATTGGCGTCCACATCCCTAGACGCCAAGGCCATGTTGGCGGCCACCCCCTGGATGCCAACAGCCTGTTGGCGGCCAAACCCTTGACGTCAACTGTGCAGTTGACTACAACCGATGTTGACGTCAATATCCTCCTGCGTAACAGTTCCAATTTGTTAATGCTCCCGTTTTGGCCAGTTCCATATTAGGAAACCCATCCTAATACGTAGGAAACCTACCCTACTATGTACCCCAAACACCAAGCCTATAAAATACCCATCCTAGGTCGAGGAGAAGGCTTTTAGCATTTGGTGATACCCTTGGACCCGAGATGAGGAAAAGTTGATCTTTGGAGGACCAGATCCATCGACTGGAGGTGTTCCCCAAGGAGCTACACCAACTGGAGGATAGCCTATGCATAGGAGAAGAGATCCCAACTCTGAGGAACCGTCTGCATCCACAGAAGAACCAGATCTAAGGCGTCTCTGAGCACCTTCTTTGCAGGGCCGAGGAGGGCTTCACCGACGATTCTTGATCTTCGTAGATTTTTTAGAGGCATGTAAACCCTAGATCTTAATCCTATACATGTCCCCTAAGTTGAAGGTATTTTTCTAGATTTTTCCTCGAGTCCTGGAACCCCAAATTCACCCTTGTATAGAGTGCTGTCTGTGTGTGCTGCTGGGAGCAGGTTGGCGGCAGCATCTGCTCCAGTCAAGTTCTTGAGTTGATGGCAAGGGATGCTGCAGTTGAAAGTAAACGGCCACATCCCTTGACGTCTACTTCTTCAGTGTCGTGAAATTTTGCTTTTTGATCTTTTTAAGCTGTTTAAATGATTTATGGACGTAGTTACATGCTGTAAATTTTATGGGTGATTGTAAACAGTCATTAGGTCATATCATGAGGTTGCCCTAATTTTCTGTGAACTGTGTTAATTATTAAAATTCAATAATTGCATTATGAGCATCACATAAACATGATTAAATCTAGTAAAAATAGATTTGCTGTAAGTTAGAGTCTTATAATTTTTACATGACAGCATGAGGTCTGCTATTTGAATTCTAAACTGTTAGCACCCAACCATGTTCATATGTACCATGTATAAAGATATTTCAATGAATATGTTTGAAATATTATTCAAATCGTAGAAATTATGTTTACTGTTCGAAAAATCTGGAAAATTGTATATGTGATATGTTTACTGCTATTAACCTGTGATAAGAATTTAGAACTAATCTGATGATAGTAATTGTAATTATTAGTTAAATTATGGGAAGTATTCACATTTGATATGGAAGAACTAATCTTGTGTAATTCAGAAATTAACAGCATGTTTAAGACTGAATTATGAGTTGTTTTATTTCTGAAAATAGTTGTATCATGATTAGGCTAACTGAGACATGTGAAATTGATAAATAAGATATGTAAAGTGATCAAATAGTGTATGTGAAAATGTGATAAAGTGAATGTATAACAATTGGGCCAACAATGACACTGCTACCCTAGAGGCTTCGAGAGTTGTACATAGAAAAGTCCCTATGGAAGGCTCTATGTGTGAAAAGTATGACCTAAGGGCATTAGGAAAAACCTGGAGGTGGACAAGTACCACTGGATAGGGTGGAGAGGGCTTCTCCCGGTCTGCGCAGTTACCAAGAATCACCACTACATTGCCTAGGTGGTGGGTATGTGATTATTAGTTGTGTTATGAGTTGTGCTATGAGTTATGCTATGAGATGAGTTATGAGATATTGGTTTGTGTCCTCTAATAGGTACTTAGGACTATGTGTCATGGCATTTTAAGTAATGAAATATGAATAAAGTGTGAGATGATATGCGAATGTGGCACGTGATGAGTGCAAATGATATAATATGTGATAAGTGAAAACCAAAGGGTAAATGATATGAAGAATGTGTGAAAAGTTATGTAAGAGAGAGAGTAAATATGAATGAGAATGTGATTTCATGTGAAACCAATATGATAGTGCATATGTTCATACTTCCATGTGTTAATAGTTAAATTGCAATATCATGTTTAATATCATATCATGTATTCATTAATCTTCTTGTAATAATGTATGTGAGTATATATATATATGTGTGTAAAAATACGAATTATGCAACACAAAAAGGTGAACATGTGGAATTGCTAAATGAATAAGAGAATGTGTAAATAGATCTAATTCTATGTAATTGAGTTTGTTTCATGTCAAAACAGCAAGTAAAGTGTGGCTATGAATGTGATAAATACATGTAAGAATGTTAGTTCCATGCTAGATGTAATGTTCAATTAGTATAAAGTTCCATGCTTAAGTGCTTATTGTTGCCAACCAATTTGACCATGTTTTAACTTTTCAATTCATGCTATAAAATATGAAACCATGTGTATGAGTTTTAATTATATTAAAACAACAAGCAAAATGTACAATTAAATGTGAAAAGTGAATAGTCATCATGTTAGGTTGTTCTTTTCTTTATGCTCAATTCTATGTTCTAGTTGTAGAAATATATCATGAAATGGAATAATGTGTGGATGGATGAATCATAATACATGTTAGGTGTAGAAAATATGTATAAGTGTATAATATAGTACCTATGATTTAGAATAAACACGCGATAGACTAAAGCATGGTTAAGTGATTAAAATATGCATTGATAGTTAAGAGTAAGTACCATGTGTATTTTGTAGTTTTAATAATAGTATGTATTCTTTAGTGTTTAATTGCTTAACATGAATGTGATATGTTTAAGATTAAGCATTTGGTTTGCTTGCTGAGTCTTTGGACTCACCCTTGCTTCGGCGTACAGGTGAAACATGTATTCACTTTTTGGAGGAAGGCATAGCGAAGGTTGATCTCTTGGAGAAGTAGCTTTTGAGGAGAGATTATCAGTTATACATTTCATTTTCTCATAGCATGAATAATGTAATTGTATGGACAATATTGGACAATGTAGTTCTTTTATCATGTAATAATGTGCACATTGTCATTTTATTTCGCTATATAGACTATGGAATGTGTGATGGTGATGGAATAAACGTTGAGTAATTATTTTATTTCCACTATTATAATTGCTATCCACGTACTTTTCAACCTATCGGCTAGTGTTGGGTTATTATCCCACTGTGATGATGCTCTTTATACCGATGGGGATTGGTATAATTGTATCGGTATGAGGAGGGTCATTACAGAGATGGTATCAGAGCCCAAGGTTGAGATTGTACATGGATAGAGCATCACCCTCACAATATTGCAAAGTCGTTATAGGAAATTGTCCATATATGTAAAATTACTAAAGATGAATGGGAGATAGTTATGGAAATAGTTAGGATTTAGTAACCTAGAGTCTAGCTAAATTGATTATTTTGTAGACTATGGCTAGACATGGTAGACGTAGTGCTCAGTCTAGGAGGTATGAGAAGAACCACAAGATAAGAAGTTCATGAAGGGGCTCAAACCATCGTTGAAAGCTAGGCTTTTGGAGCATGATCCCCGTAGTTTGGAAGAAGTTCTTGGCATGGCAAATAAGCAAGAGAATAAAGTGGAATCATATCAAGGAGAAAATGAAACTCAAAAGGAGGGAGTACCAAAGCCATTCCAAAGGCAAGAAAAGGAAGATGAAGAAACTAATGGAAGGTCAGCAATCAACTGTGGCATCAAGCAACGAGAAACCCGAGTGCATACATTGCGGGAAGCGTCATGGCAGGATCGCATGTTGGCAAAAGGAAGGAAGGTGTCTAGGTGTGGCAGCAAGGATCATCGGCTTAAGGAGTGTCCGAACCTGAAGGCGAAGTTCATTCCAAGAGATGCTTCATCAATAGCCATAAAGGAGCAAGGATTAGCCAGAGATGACCTCGGCGACGTCACCACAGGTACTCGATTCGATCTTCGAGGACGAAGATTTTTTTCAAGGGGGGGAGAGCGTGATACCCCAAAATTTTCTTTCTTTTATATTGTGCATGTGTCTTAACTTGTTGTGTGTATAGCATATGAATTCAATTGTGCATATTACCATTTCTATACTTCTCATGAACACATGCATGTATAAACAAGGTACTTTAGGTGAGAATATGCAATTAGCTAAATTGATGTATAGTGTGTGTACTAAAATCCTAGGCATATAATACTTAAGTAATATCATGCATGTTTAATCTAATTACCGATATGCATGTTGTATTTATCTATTTTATGCATAATATATATAATTATGTTGTATACGTGTGTGTATTTATACATATGTCAATTCAAGTGTGTGCATGCAAAAATTATTTTGTTATATAGAGTATTCTTAGTTATCTTACTTCATATTGCATATTAATAACACTATACATGTACTATCTAAATCTTGAAGTGCATATTATACTACCTATTCCATGGACATTGTGTGAAAGTATATGAAGTATAAATGTATATATGTATGTTATCTTATGCATGTGATATCTATCTATCTAATCCTATGTACATCAAATCATCTATAGTATATGAAGAGTACTTAAATAACATTGTGCATGTGATAGATAAGTAATGCTATAGGCCATGTAAGTATATGAAAGTTATTTTTGTACAAGTATATATATATAAATGTGCATGCATTATCTAGCTATTAATTTATGTAGATCTCATGCATATTGTACGTGTTGTGCACAAAGTAAGAAATTATTGTCATACATTTTGTAAATAATTATGAGTTTATTTCCATGCATGCAATATATATTTAAATGTGTATGAATTATTTAATTATTGTTGTGCCTATTGTATTTAATTATTTTATGCATGTTGTAAGTAACTATGGTGTGTATATGTATACATACATATGTTATTCTTGTTAAAATGAAATCTATCTACTTTAAGCATGTTAAATTGTTTATGGTGTTAAGGTACTTGAATGATAATGTACATGTAGAATTTAACTAATGATGAGCACATCTCATTAGATGTTCATGCACGATGTATGTGATCATGAAATGTGTATGTATATGTGCGTATATGTATGTTATTCATGAATATTATCCTTAATTATGATTAAAGTAAGTTGTATTTAATTAAATATTATGTAATGCATGTACTTTGTGGTAAGGATATATGTAATTATTTTTACATATACTAAATTGTTTTGGTGTATTTATGCATTTATTTTAGGGTTTGGCAGGGTTTTGACTGCACTGTGCAGTGGGCGGCCAAGACCTGGATGCCAACTTCTAGGGCTCTGATTGGCGTCCACATCCCTGGATGCCAAGGCCATGTTGGCGGCCACCCCCTGGACGCCAACAGCCTGTTGGCGGCAAGACCTTTGACGTCAACTGTGCAGTTGACTACAACCGATGTTGACGTCAATATCCTCCTGCTTAACAGTTCCAGATTTGTTAATGCTCGCGTTTTGGCCGGTTCTAGATTAGGAAACCCATCTTAATGCGTAGGAAACCTACCCTACTGCGTACCCCAAACCCCAAGTCTATAAAATACCCATCCTAGGTCGAAGAGAAGGCTTTTAGCATTTGGTGAAACCCTTGGACCCGAGATGAGGAAGAGCTGATCTTTGGAGGACCGGATCCGTTGACTGGAGGTGTTCCCCATGGAGCTACACCAACTGGAGGACAGCCTATTCATAGGAGAAGAGATCCCAACTCTAGGAACCATCTGCATCCACAGAAGAACCAGATCTAAGGCGTTCCTGAGCACCTTCTTGGCAGGGCCGAGGAGGGCTTCACCGACGATTCTTGATCTTCGTAGATTTTTTTAGAGGCAAGTAAACCCTATATCTTAATCCTATACATGTCCTCTATTTCTAAGGTATTTTTCTAGATTTTTCCTCGAGTCCTAGAACCCCAAATTCACCCTTGTATGGAGTGCTGTCTGTGTGTGCTGTTGGGAGCAAGTTGGCGGCAGCATCTGCTGCAGTGCAGCATCTACTGTAGTCAAGTTCTTGAGTTGATGGCAAGGGATGCTGCAGTTGAAAGTAAACGGTCACATCCCTTGACGTCTACTTCTTTAGTGTTCTGAAATTTTGCTTTTTAAACTTTTTAAGCTGTTTAAATGATTTCTGGACGTAGGTACATGTTGTAAATTTTATGGGTAATTGTAAACTGTCATTAGGTCATATCATGAGGTTGCCCTAATTTTCTGTGAATTATGTTAATTATTAAAATTCAATAATTACATTATGAGCATCACATAAACATGATTAAATCTAGTAAAAATAGATTTGCTATAAGTTAGAGTCTTATAATTTTTACATGACAGCATGAGGTCTGCTATTTGAATTCTGAACTGTTAGCACCCAACCATGTTCATATGTACCATGTATAAAGATATTTCAATGAATATGTCTGAAATATTGTTTAAATCGTAGAAATTATGTTTATTGTTCGAAAAATCTGGAAAATTGTATATGTGATATGTTTGCAGCTATTAATTGTGATAAAAATTTAGAACTAATCTGATGACAGTAATTGTAATTGTTAGTTAGATTATAGGAACTAATAACATTTGATATTGTAGAACTAATCTTTTGTAATTCAGAAATTAACAACATGTTTAAGACTGAATTATGAGTTATTTTATTTATGAAAATAGTACTATCATGATTAGGCTAACTGAGACATGTGAAATTGATAAATAAGATATGTAAAGTGATCAAATAGTGTATGTGAAAAATGTAAATAGAGTGTGAAAATATGATAAAGTGAATGTATAACAATTGGGCAAAGAATGACACTGCTACCCCAAAGGCTTCGAGAGCTGTACATAGAAAAGTCCCTATGGAAGGCTCTATGTGTGAAAGGTATGACCTAAGGGCATTAGGAAAAACCTGGAGGTGGACAAGTACCACTGGATAGGGTGGAGAGCACTTCTCCCGGTCTGCGCAGTTACCAAGATTCACCACTACATTGCTAGGTGGTGGGTATGTGATTATGAGTTGTGTTATGAGTTATTTGTTATGAGTTGTGATATGAGTTGTGCTATGAGATGAGTTATGAGTTATGAGATATTGGTTTGTGTCCTCTAATAGGTAGTTAGGACTATGTGTCATGACATTTTAAGTAATGAAATATGAATAAAGTGTGAGGTGATATGCGAATGTGGCACTTGATGAGTGCAAATGATATAATATGTGATAAGTGAAAACCAAAGGGTAAATGAAATGAAGAATGTGTGAAAAGATATGTAAGGGAGAGAGTAAATATGAATGAGAATGTGATTTCATGTGAAACCAATATGATAGTGCATATGTTCATACTTCCAAGTATTAATACATAAATTGCAATATCATGTTTAATATCATGTCATGTATTCATTAATCTTCTTGTAATAATGTATGTGACTATATATATATATGTGTAAACATGCGAATTATGCAACACAAAAAGGTGAACATGTGGAATTGCTAAATGAATAAGATAAAGTGTAAATATATCTAATTCTATGTAATTGAGTTTGTTTCATGTCAAAAAAGCAAGTAAAGTGTGGATAGAAATGAGATAAATACATGTAAGAATGTTAGTTCCATGCTAGATGTAATGTTCAATTAGTATAAAGTTCCATGCTTAAGTGCTTATTGTTGCCAACCAATTTGACCATGTTTTAACTTTTCAATTCATGCTATAAAATATGAAACCATGTGTATGTGTTTTAATTATATTAAAACAGCAAGTAAAATGTACAATTAAATGTGAAAAGTGAATAGTCATCATGTTAGGTTGTTCTTTTCTTTATGCTCAATTCTATGTTCTAGTTGTAGAAATATATCACGAAATGGAATAATGCGTGGATGGATGAATCATGCTAAATGTTAGGTGTAGAAAATATGTACAAGTGTATAATATAGTACCCATGATTTAGAATAAACACGCGATAGACTAAAGCATGGTTAAGTGATTAAAATATGCATTGATAGTTAAGGGTAAGTACCATGTGTATTTTGTAGTTTAAATGATAGTATGTATTCTTTAGTGTTTAATAGCTTATCATGAATGTGATATGTTTAAGATTAAGCCTTTGGTTTGCTTGCTGAGTCTTTGGACTCACCATTGCTTCAACATACAGGTGAGACAGGTATTCACTTTTTGGAGGAAGGCATAGCGAAGGTTGATCTCTTGGAGAAGTAGCTTTTGAGGAGAGATTATCAGTTGTACTCTTATTTTTCTCATAGCATGAATAAAGTAATTGTATGGACAATATCAGACAATGTAGTTCTTTTATCATGTAATAATGTGGACATTGTCATTTTATTTCGCTATAGAGACTGTGGAATGTGTGATGGTGATGGAATAAATGTTGAGTAATTATTTTATTTCCGCTGTTATCAATTGCTATCCACGTACTTTTCAAACTATCGGCTAGTGTTGGGTTATTATCCCACTGTGACGATGCTCTTTATACCGATGGGGATTGGTATAATCGTCTCGGTATGAGGAGGGTCGTTACAGTCTATGCTGTGTTTGAAGTGGGGCTTCGTCGGGTTCTGTTCGATAACCTCCTGGTTTTGGGTAGTAATAATCCCTTGTCATGGCTGGTGGGGGGTGACTTTAACTGTGTCTCCAACCCCTCTGAGAAGGATGGTGGGGCTATTCCAAACCAATCGTCTATGATTGAGTTTAATTCCTTCTCATCGGCTGTTGGTCTGTTGGACGCAGGTTTTTGTGGTCAGTGGTTCACTTGGTCGAATAATAGGATTGGCCATGCTGCTATCAAGGCGAGGTTGGATCGGGTTTTGATTAACCCCCAATGGAACTTGTCTTTCTCGGGTTTCATTGTTAAGCATCTTTCTAGAGGGCCTTCTGATCATGCTCCTCTGCTTATGAATTTTGTTAACCAGTCGCCTCATGCATCCAGGTTAGTCTTTCAAAAGATGTGGGTTACCCATGATTCCTTTATCCAAAATGTGTCTGATGTTTGGAAGAATGTTAATGCCACATCTCCTAATCCCTTTGTGTCTCTACAAATTAAGCTGAAAGCTATAAAAAATATGTTGAGGTCCTAGATTAAAAGTGTTTTTAGGAAGGTGGAGGATACAGTCTGCCATGCTGATGCTCGGGTGGAGGTGATGCAATCTCAATTTGATGCCAATCCATCTGTGGTGAATAGATCTGATCTCAGCGGTGCCAACGCCACTCTTCGCCGTACGCTTCACTGTCAAGAAGTTTTCTGGGCTCAAAATGCCAAGATTCAATGGCTGAATGATGGTGATAAGAACACTGCCTTTTACCAGGCTGTGGTTCATGGTAATAGAAGGAAAAATTTTATCCATCGGCTGAAAGTGGATGACACTTGGTGTGATGATCAAAATATTCTTTCTATCGAGGCAGTTAAAATGTTTCAAATTTTACTTACATCAAGAGATCACACTGTCGACTCTTCCTTGCTTCAGAATATTCCTTTGCTTCTTAATGATAACCAGAATTCTTCTTTATCTTCCATTCCTTCTGATGAGGAGATTAAACAGGTTGTGTGGACTATGAATGAGGATGGTGTGCTTGGACCGGATGGATTTACTGGGTGTTTCTTTAAGGCCTGCTGGGGCATTATTTCTATGGATGTTGTAGCTGCAGTTAAAGGTTTGTTTATGTGGTATCCTTTGCCCAGAGGAGCCTATTCTTCTTTGATTGCTATCATCCCTAAGGTTCCCCACCCATCCACTTTTAGGGACTTTTGGCCTATTAGCCTGTGCAATTTTTGTTATAAAATCGTCTCCAAGATTATCTGTGGTCGCCTCACTAACATCTTACCTTTGATTATATCTGAGGAGCAGGGTGCCCTTGTGAAAGGCAGAAATATTGTGGATAATATCTCTCTTTCGAACCAGCTTATTCAAGATCTTGGCAGGAAGGAGCGGGGTCACAACGTCATATTTAAGCTTGACATGATGAAGGCTTATGACAGAGTTGAATGGGATTTCATGTTTGTTGTGCTACGGAAGTTTGTCTTCCCTAATCGCTTCATTTCTTACATTGGCATGTTGGTCTCTAATCGTTAGTTCTCTATTCTTTTTAATGGATCTAATGTGGGTTATTTTAAATCTTCCAGAGGCCTTCGTCAGGGGGACCCGTTGGCTCCAGCTCTATTTATTATAATGGAAGAGGATCTTAGCAGGGAGTTAAAGCATCTTCAGTCCGCCACCTCTTTTCTTCCTTTTTCTGGCCCCAGAAGATGCCTGCCAGTTTCTCATTTACTCTTTGAGGATGATACTTTAATTTTCTTAAATGGTCAAAGCTCTGATATCACCAAGCTTCAGATGTTTTTAGGAGGTATGAGAACTGTTCAAGTTAGAAAATTAACTTTAAAAAAAGTATGTTTATCTTGTCTTGCAAGGCTCCACCTTCCCTGGCTCACAAAATTTCTGGCATCACAGGGTTCAAGCAACAACTTGGCGCCATTCGGTATCTTGGGGTTCCTCTCAGGCCTGGTAGATCTAGAGTTGCAGATTATAAGTTCCTCATTGAAAAAATCAACCTTACGATGAACAGTTGGAAATCTAAATTTTTGCCTCAAGCAGGTAGGGCCACTCTTATTAAGTCTGTTCTTAACTCTATCCCCATCTACATTATTGTTGCCCTTCCATTCCTAACATAGTGGTTACCTATATTGAGAAGACCTGTGCAAACTTCATTTGGAGTGGGGCGGATGGTGTTCATCGGAGGCATTGGATTTCTTGGGATATTATCCATTGCCCCATATCTGAAGGCGGCCATCATATAAAGAGTTTATTGCATACTCAACTTGCTTTGGCATCTAAGCAAATTTGGAACATCTATCATGGGTCTTCTATGTGGGCTATATATGCCAGGATTAGGTTTAAGGTGGACTGTGGTGATCCTTTCAAGTATTCCATTCCTCATGGTATGTCTAGAGTGGTTTTTAATATTGCTCATCAGAACGTCATCAACAATTCTAGGTCGGTTATTAGTGATGGTCGGTCTGTGGATTTTTTGATAGATGTTTGGCTTGGCCAATCTTGCCTAAATTATCTACTGTCCGCCCCCTACACTGGGCATGTTGTCACTGTTGGAGAGGTCCTTCAGAGAGCTGATCACCCCATCCTAAGGCTCCTTCTGAGTCCTGACATGGTTAAGGATATCTGGCTGCTTACCCAGGCGGACCTTTGTGTTTGGACTGCATCATCAGATGGCTCCTTCACCACTGCGTCGACTTATAGTTTGTTATTTGTGCATGGCGTGAAGAGAACGGCCCTAGCATGGTTGTGGCATCCTTCCTTCCACAAGCGAGCCTCCATTTTCTGTTGGAAGATCTTATACAGAGCTATCCCTGTCGATTCTCGCATCTCTGATCATGGTTTTGCTATTGTTTCCCGGTGCTCTTGCTGTAGAGTCCCTTCCTCTAAAGACCTGAACCACCTTTTCATTTCTAGTGAGCTGGCTTCTAAACTTTGGCAGTGGGTTGTGCCTATTCTTAGTATTCCCTTGAGCTCTCATGTTAATATCACCAGCCATCTTTGGCGTATAATGTGTCAATGTAATCCCACTACTCCTTATGGTTTCACATCATTATATTCCACAATGCTTATTATGTGGGAAATTTTGCGCTCAAGATGCTTGATGCGGTTTGAGGGTAAGCGGTATTCAGTTGAAAGGGTTATTCATAATATCCGTTACATGGTTTCCATGTCCCTTGATACCACTATTTTAAAAATAGTTCTTCTGATCAGCGCCTGAAGATTATCCACTCCTTTGGTTTCTCTCCAAGAATTAAAGATGCTAGCTTCAAGCTTATTACGTGGATTCTGCCTATTAAGGGACTGGTCCTTAATGTTGATGGCACGAGCAAAGGGAACCCAGGGATCATGGGGGAGGCAGATGCATAAGGGATAGCAAGGGTGTTCTCCTTCTGGCCTTTGCCCACTTCTATGGATTTGGTACTAGCTTGGTTGCTGAGGTGCACTCCCTGTGTGATGGGATCCGGCTTGCTACTGATCGTGGTTTTATTTTGTCTGAGATCAGATCAGATTCAATGTCGCTTGTCTCTTCTATTTGCAGCAACAAATTGCCTTCCTGGGAGTGTCTGCGTTGGTGGCATGAAGCTCATTCTCACTTATAGGATTCTCACATCAAATTTGTTCATACTTATAGACAAGCTAACCAGGTGGCTGATGCTTTGGCAAATTTTGGTTGCCAATTTTCTATCAATGTTCTTTTCTTTTCTGCCACCTCTTTACCTTGTGTATGTAAAGGTCCTCTTACTTAGGACCGGTCTGGGGTTCCTAATCTCAGGCTAGCTTAGCAGAGATATGCCCTTTGATTTTGTACATTTTTCTTATATTAATAATCCAGGCCCAGGTAGAGCGCGCTGGTGGAGTAGGAACATTCTATTCTTGGGAATAGGGTGCACTCTCCTAGTTGCTAACCCTGAGGACCTTTTTTCGGGAAAAAAAAAGTGGCATGTGTGTGTGTGTAGTGTATTAATGTGACAAGATAAATAAATGTGTGCCACCCTAGATTGCTTGGAGCTATACTGTAGTAGTGCCCCTACAGGAAAGCTTAATCGTGTTACGTGATACCCGAGGCAAAGGGTCTTGTGAAATCCTGGAGGTGGACAAGTTCCACTGGTAATGGTGGGGAGGGCTTCCCCCGGTTCATCAGTGACCTAGACTTGATCACTTTGCCTCGTGATTAAGTATGTGTATGTGTACGTGTATGTGATAAGTGATCTCTCTAGTAGTGGTTTGGGCTGTGTCTTGGCAATGTGTAAAATGAACATGTGTATAACGTGTAAAGTCACATGTGGACGTGGCACGTGGTATGTGAAAGTGAACTGATAAGTGATACATGAATGTGTAAAGTGAAAAGCATGTGAAATCGTGCGTAAGTGAAAGCGTGATAATGTGAAAGTAAGTGCACGTGAAAGCCATGGTAAAAGTGCATGTGTGCATGTCATGAGAAGTTAATACATGTGTTAATATGAATTTTGAATGTGATACCATCTTTAGTACCATGTGTAGTGTATGCTATTATGTCCATGAGATAGAAATTGCATGATGAATATGTGTTTAGTATCATGTTATAAATTGAATATAAGTCATGTAGTAGTGTTATATGAAGATAAGAAATGAAAGCATGAAGTATATGAATGTTTCCATGTTAGTGATTCGATGTTATAAGTATCCATGTTAGAATTATTGTTTTACATGTGTTAGTATAGTTTGTTTAGTATGATTCCATGTTTAATCATTTATGTTATAGCATGAGCATGTATGAATTTAACTGTTGAATTCTAGTAAGTTTAATAGTGTTAAATTGTTAGAAAGCATGTATGATAAGTGTATGGTTTGAAGTTTTAAGTTACTTGCTGAGTCTATTGTGTAGACTCACCCTTGCTAAACATTTCAAGAGATTTAGAAGCCAAGGAGTTAGCAAGATCCGACGCGGAGTTTGGGGAGTAGATTGAAGACTTGTGATTTATTTCCTAGTATGTAATGCATTTGTAATTTAAACTTTGGTATTATTGTACATGGAAATTGGCTACGTGGATGTTGTATTATGTCATTTCTTTTCATGGACTATATAGATTGTGGTATGTGGAATAAAATGTTGATGGAATAAGAGTTATTTAATTTCCGTTTCATTATTCTTTTCTATTTGTGTATATCTCAGCCCATATGTCTATTGTTGGGGTTTTCTCCCCCGTAGCGACTCGTTCTCATCCGATGTGGGCTGGTGTAACCGTACCGGGTGGAAGTGGGTCGTTACAAAACTCTCTTTACAAAATCTGTCCATAATCACATCATTGTAGTTTAGGTTTATGTGGATGATATCATTTTTGGTTCCACCAATCATTCACTGTGTGAAGAATTATCAAATCACATGCACAAGGAGTTTGAAATGAGTCTTATGGGAGAATTATAATTTTTCCTTGGCTTGCAGGTCAAACAATTTGAAGATGGATTTTTTATCAATCAAGCAAAATATGTTAAAGAGTTGCTAAAAAGATTTCAGTTTGAACAGGCCAAGCTAGCATCCACTCCCATGAGCAAAAGTATAAAATTGGACAGTGATGAAAAAGGTAAATTGGTTGATACAAAGCAATACAGAGGTATGATTGGATCTCTTTTATATCATACTGCAAGTAGGCCTGATATTCAATTCAGTGTTTGTCTTTGTGCTAGATTTCAATCTAGTCCCAAAGAGAGTCACTTGCTTGCTGTTAAGAGGATTTTTAGATATCTCTGTGGTACATGTGATTTGGGTTTATGGCAGACAGCTAGTTGTCATGTTGATTTAATTTCATATTTGATGCTGACTATGTTGGTTGGAAACTTGATAGGAAGAGCACTAGTGGTTATTGTCAATTCTTAGGAGGTTGCATGGTAACGTGGGCATCCCAAAAGTAACACTCAGTTGCACTCTCTACTACAGAAGTAGAATATGTTACTGCATGGAGCTGTGTAGCTCAAGTGTAGTAGATCAAAAGTCAATTACTTGACAACAACTTTTTTTTTTCGACGAAGGGGCACAAGGAAGACAAACCAGCTAAGTGCACTATCTCCCAGCAGTAGATAATGTTCTCACTCCCCTGTACGTTTCCTGCACCCAAATTTTATATAATTCAAAAAACCATATACATGAAAACTACGGGGCATACCCCTAGAGACACACAAGTTAGAGTAACCTAATAGAAGGAAGACTAGTTTTGTCGAATAAAACCAGTCCTTTACAAACAAATGGAAGAGATGAACGGCTATGAAAGACTAAACAACCACCTCTATCACACGCATATGAAGCAAGGGCGTCCGCCACCTTGTTGGTCTCTCTGTAGGCATGAACAAGATGAATGGTTGTCTTGCTTAAAAAGGACCTTGCAACTCTCCATCACCAAGTACACATCCACGATGGGCACCTGTTGGAGTTTGAAGAATGGACCAATGCAAGCGAATCCGAATAAACAATAGAGATTGGAAGGCCATGATAGTCAGCCAACCTTAGACCATCACAAAGAGCATGAACCTCAGCAATCATACTGTTGCCTTGACCATAGAAGAAGCGAAGCCATGATGAATATCACCATTGGAGTACCGAATACAACCTCCACCGCCACAAGGGCCGGGATTGCCTTTACAAGCACCGTTCATGTTAAGACTGAAACCATACTGGGGAGGAGTCCACATAACAAGCTTGGGCACTTTTAGCTTGACTATAGGTTTAAAACCAAATTGCAGCAGAATACTAAGTTGATTCTGGGTGCTTTCCTTCTTAAAAAGAATCCCTTGGACTGCCACGTTGGTGACAGACTTGATATCAGAGATAATACTACTCAATGGTTTATTTCTAGAGTCATAACGCTTAGCACATCTGAATTTCCATATTTCCCACAACAGTAAAAGAACAACATAGATTGCAATAAAACCAGAAGTAGAATGGCAGTTGGACACTGAGATAATGTTCCATAAGGTAGTAGTAATATGAGGACCCAGAACATGATCATGAATAAGAGGACTGGCCTAGCACCGCAGCAAAGTAGCAAGCTCCCCACTAAGGAAGAGATGATCAAGGTCTTCAACCGATGGATTCTTGCAACAGGAACACAAGGAGGCTAATTGAATGCCACAATCAGAAATGTGATCGTTAGTGGGAACCGCACGATGCAAAATTTGCCAACCAAAAATAGTGGCCCTGGGGTTGAAAGCATGGTGCTAAATATTGAGCTGGGCAGGGCGATGCACACCCTTCGGCCTAATAACCTTGAAGGCGAAGCTTGTAGAGAAGATGCCATTAGCGTTAGCTGTCCTAACACACATATCAGGGTATTAGATAGATTAATATTATCCATCACCAGATGAATAGTATCAAACCTCCTAAGAGGATGGTCATCATGGTCAGCTACATCTTTGACAAAATAAAATGGTTGTTGAGAAAGAATAGGAATGGATGCGATGAGCGGAGCACTGTCCACCCACTTATGATGTAGAATATAAATATCCTTTCCATCTCCGAGAAGCCATCTACTATTTTGCAGGATAAGAGTTGTAGCCGCATCGCAAACTTCTTTGGAAATACCAGTGGGAAATCCCTTTGTGACTTCAGAGAATGGAGACGAGAAATCTGCTTCTAGCATACTTAGACCACAGTGATTGACCATTCAGAGAGTTACAAATTAGTTTGGCCATGAGAGAAACTTGGACATGCCACATGCTTCTAACACCCAGGCCTTCTTCCTGCTTCAGCCGCTTGACTACAACATTGATATTACATGTTCACCTATTATGTGTGACAATACTAGTGCTATCAATCTCTCTAGAAACCCAATTCAACATTCTAGAAGGACAAGTCAGGCTTGTCTTAAAACTATCATTATGTGTGAAGAAAATTCTCCACCCAGTACCAATAATCCTTCTTGTGTAAGAGTCATTAAATTTTTTTAATAAAATGCCTGTCTTTGCACTATGATTGATGGTTCATTATATATCTTTCATGTTGATCTTATTTGACTGGTTGCTGAAATTGAGTGTCATCATTTGAATATCATTTGTTCAACTCATGCACTGCTTGAAGGGGAGCACTAAAATTGAGAAGAGTATTTCTTCTGGAAAGAAGGTAATAATTCTTGTACTTGAGCTAGATGAGAACAGTTGTAGTTTTTGAACTGATTTATTGAAGCAATGTTAGTGGCAATTCTTCTGATTCAGGTCGACACATGATCGTTTTAGTGTCGACACCAAACCACTGTTCCTTATTTGAGATTGATCAATTCTCAAGTTCCATGTCAACACATGTCAACACATTCCTTTGTTGATCAACTACCCCTAAGAAAATCTAAGATTTTAGTTTACCATAATATCATGGTTTTTCTATGACAAAATCTTTAAAAGACTTTCTATAAATCAAATATCTATTTTACTTATCACAAAAAATTATCTTGGACAAACTCTATCTCGAAAATTCTCTAAGTCCAAAAGCTCCCTCTGTGTCATACTGAATCCGACTTGTGACTCCGACTATCATCTCCTACTCCCTTAGAATCGAAGTCTAAACAACCCAGAAAATTTTCTAAGTCTACACTACTATATACAATTCGACTGTCAACTTCGACTAATATAGTCGAATGCTTATTCTGAAGTCGAATTATACTTTCTTCTGAAGTCGAATTATATTTTCTTTTGAAGTCGAATTATACTTTCTTCTGAAGTCGAATTATACTTTCATTTGAAGTCGAATCTTTCTTTGACTCCGACTCATTAATACATTCTTCAAAAGTCGAATGGTAGCCTTTTTTGAAGTCGAATCTATCCTTGACACCAACCCATGAACTCAAAAGAATGTCTCTTCTAGAGCCAAATTGCTAACTCTTATATCCGACTTCACTTGACAATTCTATACTTATGGTTTTCTGAAATCTCCACCCTAACAACTCTCATAATATTTTTGCTTATCATGCTTGATATAATTTTATGTTGATTGAATGAATATTTTAATATTACCATCTGAGTGTCATTATTTTATTATTTTTTTGACATGTTCAGATAAACTATACTTACAATATTCATCTAAACTTGTTCAAATTATTTATGCAGCTTTTGTTCAAACTGAACCTTTTGCCTCATGTCTTTGCTCTGGTTTTTCTTGAATAAAAGATATGTCACATTTATTGCGTTTCAAGCGCATGGGTATCTAACAAAGGTTCACCTACCACTATCAGACCCATATTTTGCTTTTTAGCATAACTGTCTGTCTCTTGTTTTGTGGTTTGAAATCATGCCTATATGAGGTTTCCATGTTTTTCTTATTCTTCTTTGACTCACCTACCTCAAAAGCATGGAGGTGCTCTCTTTCTTTTTGTCTTGTCCTTGCTGCAGACATTTATTGAAGCATGTTTTTAGGAAGGAGCTTTCACAGTCCACTTAATCCAAAGGCGACCTTCTAGTTGTGAAGCTACAACTCTCATATGAAGACATTGGAAAGAAGCAAAGAAGCAGAAGGACCCATGGATAACAAACGTAGAAAAATCCAAAGGATTCTAGATCGCTTCTCAAACGGCCAGATTTCCAACGGCCATTTTTCAAATGGCTACATTCTTCTGAGGACTATAAAAGAAGCCAGAGTTTGAAAGGAGCACAAGAGATATCACGAAAGATATATCAACAGAGAGAACAACCAACGAAATATAAGTCCTGTGAGCTCAACACTTAGAATCTTTCAAGCCAAAGAATCCCACAAGCCTTCTTCCAAGCCACAAGTTGGAGAGCTCCCCTTTCAGCAAAAATTCTCTCAGCTCTCTTTGGTTCCACAGAAGTCTTGTGTCTAGGTGGCATCTGTAATTGTATACATTTTTTAAGTCCACCCTGCTCATTCAGAAAGGATTTGAGTTACAACTCCAATCTATTAGCCTTTCTGAATTGTGTGTGTCCTAGCTCATTCTTGAAGCAAACACACAAGAGTCCTTTTATTTTCTTCTTCTGCATAATTTCTATAAGAGGTGTGTTCCTGCTTTGCCCCTCTTGTGAAGGGAAGGCCTTGTGTAAGGCAATTCTTTTGTACCCCTATTTAGGGAAGACTTGCTTGGGAGCAAGTGGGTTTTATTACCTCTCAAGGGTGAGAGAAGGCCAAGTTATTGGCAGTTAGTGGAAATCTCAAGTGGCTGGCTTGAGGACTGGGCATAGGACTTCCATTTGGGAAGGGCCGAACAAGGATAAATCTCTTTGTCCATTTGTGTGATTGTTTCGGCCTAGTTTACACTTGAATCACACACCACACTAAGTACTAACAAATTTATTTAGTGTTGTGACATTTCAGAGAAAACTTTTAAATGCCAATAAGTCCTATTTACCCCCCTCTAGGACTTCTCTTGTGCCATTTCGATCAAACAAGTGGTATCAGAGCGAGGTCTTCTCAGAAGAATCTGAAGATTTAAGAAGAAATGGCAGTTGAAGCTCACAACTATGAAGGTCAATCCGTTACAAGGCCACCATTCTTTGATGTTGAAGATATTTAATATTGGAAGATGCGCATGGAATATTTTATCAGAGGTACAGACTTTGACTTATGACAGGTAATAGAACAAGTTGATTATCAAATCATTGGTGATTCTTCTTCTAGTCTTTCCATAGCAGATAAGAGAAACATGTCCTTGAATTATAAGGCAAAAAATTATCTTTGTTGTGCACTGTCTAAAAGAGAATTTAATAGACTATCAGCTTGTAGGACTGCAAAAGTAATGTGGGACAAAATGCAAGTAACTTATGAAGGTACATATAGGGTTAAACAAATTAGAATAGATATTCTTGTGTCCTAATATGAACAATTCAAAATGCTCCTAACAGAAAATATAACTCAGATGTATAACAGGTTTTCCAGCAGAATAGTAGGTTTAAGCTCTCTAGGAAAAGTTCTAACTAATGAAGAAACAGTTAGAAAAATCCTAAGATCTCTCACTAATATATGGACCCCTAAAGTCACTGCCATTGAGGAAGCACATGATTTAACTCAATTATCCATTGATAAGCTAATTGGCTCCCTCATGGCTCATGAAATTAATATGGAAAGATTTGCTAAAAATTCTTTGAAAAAGAAAATATCAAATGCTTTGAAGATTGCAGATTCCTCCTCATCTTATGACTCCAAAGAAAAATCAAATGATAGTGATGATGAAGCTATGCTATCAAGAAAATTGCAGACAATTCTTGCAAAGAAGAAAAAATTTGGCTCTAAGAGATTCTTCAAGAAAGACAAAAAGAAGAAGGAGCCAACTTGCTACGAATGCAACCAACCATGACATTACAAATCTGAATGTCCTAAGCTGAAGAAAAAGGATCAAGGAGAAAAATCTGACAAAAAGAAAGGCAAAGAAAAAGAAGTTCAGAAAATATAAAATGAAGGCAATGGTGGCAGCTTGGGATAACAAAGAAGCCACCAGCTCAGAATTCTCAAGTTCAGAATTTGAATAAGAAGAAAAGGCAAATCTAGCCCTCATGGCAGAACTGGAGCAGGTAAATTCTGAAACCTCTTTTACTTCCTGTTCTGAATCAGATTCTGACAGTCTTGAACATGCCTTCAATGAGGTATATGAAAAATATAAAACAATAGTAAAACAAATGAAAATACTTAAATTAAATTTGATGAACCAAGAAAAGGCTAATACATTCCTAAAGAATGAAGTAGAAAGGATAAGTAAAAGTTTAAATGAAACCAAAAGAGCTAATGAATTACTGTGTGAAGATTTAAAAAATAAAAATAATAAGATTTTGGAAATAGAATCAAACTTAATGGAACTTAAGGATGAGGAAAAATTACAAGAAGAAAATAATTACCTAAGAGCTACTATAGAGAAAATCTCTAACTGTAAAACATCATTGTTTGTTACATTAAAAGGATATAGAACAGGTAAGAAAAACTATTGAGTAGGATATACACCTCCTCACAATGAAAAAAATGTTGTGTATCTTGAAAAATATCCAATGTTGGGTTGAGTGTGTTTTGGAATTTCCTAAAGTTGTACTTTAATGATTACCAATGAACATCACCCATATTTTGATTTTGATGATGACATATTATGATTTTAATGATGACATGTTGTGATTTCAATGCTTAATGGGTGAAACATGTTAATGTTCAAACAACATGTTTTTGATGTTTAATATCTCATATTTTAATGATAATATCTTGTACTAATGATTAATGTGTTAATTTTACAGGTGTATACAGATTTTGCCTTGGTAGTGTCGACACACCCCTTACTGGTGTCGACATAGTGTTTCAAACCCTAAGGCAAAATGAGGAAGAAAAAGTCAAGTGTATTGAGACAGTCTCAGTAGTGTCGACAGTAGTCCCAGATACCAGAGATCCCAGTTGACAGGTCTGCATGGTACTGTCGACACAGGCTCAAGTAGTGTCAACACTAGATCCAGTTCCCAGAAGACCTGTTTGGCAGTTCTGGACAGTGTGTTGACACTGCTTGAAGTAGTGTCGACACTAGTGACTCTTCCCAGAGAACCAATTATGCCAGTTTTGGACAGTGTGTCGACACACTCTGAAGTAGTGTCGACACACTCCGGCTAAAACTTGAAATCGGAATTCCATCTGGACACGTGGCCGCTTGGGGTTCAAGGGGATCTGCCTAGGTTTTTGTGCCCACGTACCCTAAGGCCTTTTATGGACTTGTGGGGGTATAAATACCCTTGCCCTTGGCACTTCAAAGGGATCCCACGAGAGAGCAGGCCAAGACTATTCTGGAAAAAGGAGATTTGAGCGGGAAAAGGGCATCTGCATCCAGAGGAGCAGAGCAGCGCCGCCAAGGGAAGAAGAAGAAGGAGAAGAAGAGGAGAAGCTCGTGATTGCAGCAGTGCTGATCAAGAGGGAGATCTAGCCGAGTCTGTAATTGGTCAGAGTCTTGAATTCTCTGGGAATCTGTGTATGTGTTCTACATAGATCTCCCAATTCTATTTGTCTCTACCATTTTCATGTATTGAGATAGATCGTGCTAGAAGATCTATTCTCTAAGTGTGCCTGGTCTAGCAGAACTTTGATCTATTGTGATCCAGAGGGTTGAGTACGTTGTACTCTGTTTTGGAGCCCTAGTGCTCTGGGTTGGAGCCGTGGTGCTCTCGTGCTTGAGTCATGGTGCTCAAGGGCTTGTGAATTTTCTGAATTCACAAGTGGTCTGTGGAGTAGGTTGTCATGCCTATCTCCTGGGTTTCTTTGAGTTGTTGAACTCAAAGAGGTTAGAGTCGTCGTGCTCTAGTTTGTCCTGCACTTGTGTTAGTGGTTAAGGTGGACGTAGGAGACACAAGTTGTGTTCTCCGAACCACCTTAAAATCTTCAGTGCACTGTGGTTTGATGTGTGGTTTGTTGTTCTTACTCACTATACTCACACACCACACTTGGATCTGATTGAATTGTGTGATTTACTCATTTTAATTCCGCTGCCTTACACACAATTTCCTTGTTCATTTACTAAAGTCACCTATCCGATCCCTAACAATTGGTATCAGAGAAGGTCAGAGTCAATTCTATACTCTGAGGTGCTTTGGTGAATTTTTTGTATTCAGATTTTGATCACTCAATTACTTGCTCAATTTGCTGTGTGCTTTGGTTTGATTGTTTCTATCATGGACTCTAGAGGTTTGTTGCTGAGGGTCATTCAATCAATAGGCCTCCATTTTTTGATGGTACTGATTATCCTTATCGGGAGAATAGGATGATGGTTTTTCTTAGAGCACAGAATTATGAAGTATGGAGAATTGTTGAAAAAGGACCAAATGAAGTCACTAGAGATGAAGACCAATGGACCAGGGAGCAGATCAGAAGGGTCACCCTGAACTATAGCGCCATGAACATGTTGCAATGTGCCATCCATCCAAGTGAGTATTCCAGAATCTCCATGTGTAAGTCTGCCAAGGAGATGTGGGATAAATTAGAACTGCTATATGAGGGCACATCTCAGGTCAGGGAGACTAAGGCTAACATGTTAGTTTCTAATTATGAGTTGTTTATCATGAAATCTAATGAAACTATAACTGAGATGTTTGCTAGGTTCATTGTCATTATAAATGGACTTCGAGCCTTGGGTAAGGAATACTCAAATGAAGAATTGGTAAGAAAAATCTTGCGTTCATTATCTCTTGTATGGCACACTAAAGCAACTGTCATTGAAGATTCAAAGGATTTATCCAAAATCACATTGGATCATTAATGACATATGAGTTAAATCTTAAGAGATCAGAAGAACACATGCAAAAAACAAAAACCATTGGTCTCAAAGCTTCATCAAGTAATAAAGGAAAATCTAAAGAAAATTCTGAGTCTGAAAAATCTGAATCTGATAATGATAATCTTGCTTTCATTAGTAGACAATTTAAGGCATTTTGAAATCAAACAAGAAGAATTTTGGTAATAAGCTAAATGTCATGTCTAGCAAAAAGAAACATTTCTCTCATGTTGATCATACGAAAACTGATGAAATTCCTTTGTGTGATAGGTGTAACAAACCTGGACATATGAAGGCTGATTGTCCAGAAGGTAAGAAAGAAAAAGACAAAACCCACAAGAAGGAGTTTCACAAAAAGAAGAACAAGGCCATAGTTGCTACATGGTCAGATGATGAAAGCTCCGACTGCAATGAAGAATCCTCAAGTTCAGAAGGGAATGAAATCTGCTTCATGGCTGGAAGCAGTGAAGAACAGGTAAATATAACCTTTGAACTATTTACCATTGAAGACTGGAAAGAAGCATATGGTAATTTAGTTGAAAATTTTTTTGATGTTAGAAAAGAAAATAAATATTTGAAAAGAAAAATTGAAAGCATTCTGAGTGATACTTCATCATCTGCAAAGATTTCTAAATTGGAAGCTCAAATTTCAGACCAAATCAAAGAAAATGATGAACTGTTGTTTTTTGTTGATAATCTAAAATTGAAAATTCAAAAATTGAACAAAGAACTTATCAATTCTATTAAGAAATTTAAAGAAAAAGAAAAGGAAAACCATAAAAACTTGAATCAAATTGAAAAACTCAATCTTTGCATCAAAGAAAAAGAAGACATCATCAAGAACCTTACTCAAGGGGAAGACAATCTGAATGCTGTACTTGGAGTTAGGATGAACTCAAATAAGCATGGTTTAGGTTTTGAACCACAAAATTCAAAGAAAACTGAATCATCTCCAAAGAAAACAAAATCATCAAAAACTCCTTTAATAAAATTTGTCAAGGCAAGTTCATCTGAAAATAAAAGAAAAATACAAAAACAAAAAGAGGTCGACCTACCCTTCTTATAAAAATCACAAAAACTTCAAACCAATCAATAATCATTTTTCTCATGGAAATTGGAATGTTTTCTCCTCTTACAACTCAAGATGGAATAAGTCTTGGAACCAAAGGTACAATGGTAACCAATGGTTCAATCCTTATTTCTATCATTCATCTTTTCCCGCATACCAACAATAATATATGCAAAGTTTTTCACAATGGAACAAACCAACTAAGAGGCATAATATTCACAAAATTAAAAAACAAAAGGTTGATTCTTCTGTTTCAAAAAACACTGTGAAGAAAAATACACAAATTTGGGTTAGAAAGGATTTGTTATCTCTTCTCACTCAGGATGTTGGTACCAATCTCATGTGGGTACCAAAAACTTTTCTTGTCTAATTTGTTATGTGCAGGAAAGCCGTGCATCCAATTCCCGCAACATCTGGATTCTTGACATTGGATGTTCATGGCACATGACAGGAGACTGAGATAAATTTTAATGCTTGATTGAAAAGGAAGGTGGATCAGTCATCTATGGAGGCAATAATAAAGGAAAAATAATTGGCAAAGGAAAAATTGGTAAGTCTTGCATTACCCTTAGTGATGATGTTTGTTTAGTTGAGGACTTGAATTACAACTTTCTTAGCATTAGTCAATTGTGTGACAATGGTCACAAGATTCTTTTTGAACATGACTCATGCAAAATAATTGACTCCTCTTCTGAGCAAATTAAATTGATTGGAAAAAGAAAAAATAATGTCTACATGATTGATTTGTGTGATACTTCCTCCTTAAATGTTTGCTTGATTACAAATAAAAATGACACTGCTTGGTTGTGGCACAAAAGGTTGGGCCATGCAAGTTTCACAACCATTAATAAACTCATAAGAATGAATCTTGTAAAAGGTCTTCCTGAATCTTTCCCAGTCATTGACAATCCTGTTTGTGGGATATGTGCTCAAGCAAAACAAACAAGAAAATCTTTTAAAGTGTTCAATGAAGTACTTACAACTAAACCACTTGAGTTGCTTCATATGGATCTTTTTGGTCCAACCAGAACTCAAAGTCTTAGTGGTAATAGATATGGCTTTGTGATCATTGATGAATTTACAAGATATACTTAGGTTTTATTCTTATCCCATAAAAGTGATGCATGTTCAGAATTCAGGAGATTTTACAATTCTTCCTTAGTGGGTTTATCTTTCAAACTGAATTCTATTTTGACAGATCATGGGGGTGAGTTTGAAAATAAATCTTTTTCTGATCTATGCACTGAACTGAACATTATCCATAAGTTTTCTTCCCCTAGAACTCCAGAACAAAATGGGGTTGTAGAAAGGAAAAATAGAACTCTTGTGGAAATGGCCAGAACTATGCTCTTAGAAAGTAAACTGTCTAAATCTTTTTGGGCAGAAGCTGTAAATACAGCTAATTTCATTTTAAATAGAGCATTAGTAAGACCAAAGATTAGAAAAACCCCTTATGAGTTGCTCAAAAATAAAAGGCCAAGTGTGTCATATTTCAAAAATTTTTGTTGCAAATCTTTTGTTCACAATAACAACAAAGAAAATCTTGATAAATTTGATGCAAAAAGTTTTGAATCAATCTTCATAGGTTATTCTGAAACTTCCAGAGCTTACAGAGTTTACATCTTGAAAAATAAGACTATGGAAGAATCTCCACATGTCATTTTTGATGAAAATTTGCAAAAGATTGACACTTCCAATTTGTGCAGAACTCAAAAATGTGATGATGAAGATGATCTTCTTGAACATCCATCTACAAATCTTGAAGATCAAGAAGCACCAAATGTACATGAGGTTCCTGAAATGCCTACTTCAAGTGATTTAGGTAATCATGTTCCTGAAAATCATGTAAATCCTGACGTAATTTTGAACCCAAATTTTTAAGAGATCATCCAATTGAAAGCATTGTTGGTAATTTGCAAGATGGAATAAGAACCAGATCATCTTTTCATTCTATCTTAGTTGAAGATTCTTTGGCTCTACTTTCCCAAATTGAACCCAAAAATGTTGATGAAGCTTTATCTTGTAAAAACTGGATAAATGGTATGCATGAAGAGCTTCATCAATTTGAATGAAATCAAGTTTGAGATTTAGTACCAAAACCTTCAGATTTAACTTCTGTTATAGGAACTAGATAGATTTTTAGAAATAAATTGAATGAATCTGGTCAAATTGTTAGAAATAAAGCTAGACTTGTTGCTCAAGGGTATAACCAAGAACTTAGTATTGATTTTGAAGAATCTTATGCCCCTGTAGCAAGACTTGAAGCTGTTAGAATATTCCTTGCATTTGCCGCTTCTTTGAAATTCAAAGTCTTTCAAATGGATGTCAAGAGTGCTTTCTTGAATGGTTACATAAAAGAAAATGTCTTTGTCAAACAATCCCCTAGTTTTGAAAATGACAAATTTCCCAGTCATGTTTTTAAACTCAATAAGGCTCTATATGGTCTTAAGCAAGCTCCAAGAGCTTGGTATGACCAGTTGAGCTCCTTTCTTGTAAATAAAGGCTACATAAGAGGAAAAATTGATCAAACTTTGTTTACAAAAACGGCAAAAAATCATTTTATTGCTATTCAGGTTTATGTTGATGATATCATTTTTGGCTCCACAGATAATAATTTGTGCAATGAGTTTGCCCATCTTA
This sequence comes from Colocasia esculenta, assembly GCA_014218235.1. Lineage (NCBI taxonomy): Eukaryota > Viridiplantae > Streptophyta > Magnoliopsida > Alismatales > Araceae > Colocasia > Colocasia esculenta. The sequence continues at coordinate 99,490,494 of CM024761.1, read as the reverse complement.
TGCAATCTGAATTTGAAATGAGTCTAATGGGTGAAGTTACATTCTTTTTAGGTCTGCAAGTACATCAAACTGCTGAAGTAATTTTTCTGAGTCAAACAAAATATGTCAAGGAGTTGCTCAAGAGGTTTGACTTCCAGAATATCAAGCCATCCAACACACCAATGGCCACGAGTGTAAGACTTGAGTGTGATGTTTCTGGTAAGCCTGTTAATGCTAAACTTTACAGAGGTATGATTGGATCTCTTCTCTATCTAACTACCTCTAGGCCAGATATTCAATTCAGTGTCTGCATGTGCGCCAAATTTCAAGCTAATCCTAAAGATAGTCACATGTCTGCTGTTAAAAGGATTTTCAAATATCTTCTTTCTTCATGTGAATTGGGTCTTTGGTATCCTGCTGGGTGTAAATTGGACTTAATTGCATATAGTGATGCTGATTATGCCGGGTTGTGTTTATATCAAGGAGGCTGTCTCATTTCTTGGGCTTCCAAAAAGCAACATTCTGTAGCTCGTTCAACTGCAGAAGCTGAGTATGTTGCTGCTGGTAGCTGTGGTACCCAAGTCCTTTGGGTCAAACATCAACTTCTAGATTATAATCACACATTAGGTTGCATTCACATTCTTTGTGACAACACAAGTGCTATCAATCTGTCCAAAAATTCTATTCAGCATTCCCGCACAAAACACATTGACATTCGACATCATTTCCTTCGAGATGAAGTCTCAAAGAATTCTTTTGAACTGCATTTCATTGACACAGAAAAATAAATTGCAGACATTTTCACTAACCCTCTTGCAGAACCTAGATTCACTTCTCTTAGAAGGGAACTTGGTTTATGCAAGTTTTCTCAAGTCTGATATCTTCATCTCAATTTTTTTTTGTGCAAATAAAAGCCAGTCTCTCTTGCAAATAAATTCCTACTTTTCACTAGCATTGGAATTCTTGGTATATCAAATAGTGATTTGAAGAAAGGCAAGTTAAGCTTGTCTGGACACTTTCACTATGCGTGAGTATATGTCTCCGCCAAGTATCAAGATTCCTTTATGCAATTGTTGAGGGGGAGTATTTGTTGAGGGGCAGGTATTGTCTATTGTTCAATCATTTCACTTGACATTTGTTGTCTATTCTGAGCCTAAATCATCAGAATTTTTGAGTCATTGTGCTATTTTCTTATGAGAGAATTAAAACATTGAAACTAAATTCATTGTGTATTTAGTTTAATTTCAAAAATTCATTATCATTTCAAGGTTAAGCAATCTTAATATTGAATGTTTTTAAAATGATCTGCAAAACACTTGTAGGCACATGAGTGGCTTTACTATTCAACATGTGCATGTTTTAGCTTCATTTTTACCACATGTTAAGAATAATTTCTCTAAATTCATAGACATGTCTTTTCTGGTCAAAGGAACATATTCCTGCAAAACGTCAAAAGAAAATGATCAACAATCTGGAAAGATAAAAACAGAGCAATGCAAATTCTTGAACCACTAAGTAACCGGGCCATTTCACCTAAAAAGTGATTTGTTTCGCGTCAAAAAGTGAAAATCAAAGTTTTCAACTCTGTATAAGATAATTAAAGTTAAACCACTGAGTAATCAGGAGATCTTGCATCTGATCAATGTGATCTCTTGCATTGAAAAGTGAGATTTAACTAATTTATTCTTGTATTCTTTCCCTGTTAAAAATGAAAGAAAATCAAATTGACAGGATGAAAAAGCTTAAGACCTTCATAAAGTTCATGTTTACTGAGTTTAGACCTATTATTTTACATTGTGTTAAACGTAAATCTCCTAACATCCTTGTTAAATATTTCTGCTCACTCATATAGGTCACTTCATTTCACATTTGCCTCATTATTTTAACCACATTCAGTTCATTATACTTTGCTATACTTTGTGTTGAGTGTGTCTTTGTGATTAAACTTTATTGCACAATGCAAAAACACAATAATTTCTCTCATATGTCAATATCACTGTGCCTCACTTATTTTGATCATTTCTGAACATTCATTTCCTTCATTTCATTTCTTGATCTCCTACAATCCTTGTTTCTCTCTCTTATCTATCTTTTTGATGCTGTCAAAAATGGGGAGAAAGGTCTCTAAGGGGAGAAAGTTCTTTAAAGGGGGAGAAAGGTATCTAGGTCTAGGGAGAGAAAGTTCAAAGGAGAGAAAGTTGAAAGGGTGCATATAGTCATGGGGAGTTGTTGCAGTCAAGGGAGAGTGTGCATATGTTTTGTCATCATCAAAAAGGGGGAGATTGTTGGGTTGAGTGTGTTTTGGAATTTCCTAAAGGTGTACTTTAATGATTACCAATGAACATCACTCATACTTTGATTTTGATGATGACATATTGTGATTTTAATGATGACATGTTGTGATTTCAATGCTTAATGGGTGAAACATGTTAATGTTCAAACAACATGTTTTTGATGTTTAATATCTCATATTTTAATGATAATATCTTGTACTAATGATTAATGTGTTAATTTTACAGGTGTATACAGATTTTGCCTTGGTAGTGTCGACACACCCCTTACTGGTGTCGACATAGTGTTTCAAACCCTAAGGCAAAATGAGGAAGAAAAAGTCAAGTGTGTCGACACAGTCTCAGTAGTGTCGACACTAGTCCTAGATACCAGAGATCCCAGTTGACAGGTCTGCATGGTAGTGTCGACACAGACTCAAGTAGTGTCAACACTAGATCCAGTTCCCAGAAGACCTGTTTGGCAGTTCTGGACAGTGTGTCGATACTGCCTGAAGTAGTGTCGACACTAGTGACTCTTCCCAGAGAGCCAATTATGCAAGTTTGGGATAGTGTGTCGACACACTCTGAAATAGTGTCGACACACTCCGGCTAAAACTTAAAATCGTGAATTCCATCTGGACACGTGGCCACTTGGGGTTCAAGGGGATCTGCCTACGTTTTTGTGCCCACGTACCCTAAGGCCTTTTATGGACTTGTGGGGGTATAGATACCCTTGCCCTTGGCACTTCAAAGGGATCCCACGAGAGAGCAAGCCAAGATTATTCTGGAAAAAGGAGATTTGAGTGGGAAAAGGGCATCTGCATCTACAGGAGCAGAGCAGCGCCGCCAAGGGAAGAAGCGGGAGAAGAAGAAGGAGAAGAAGAGGAGAAGCTCGTGATTGCAGCAGTGCTGATCAAGAAGGAGATCCAGCCGAGTCTGTAATTGGTCAGAGTCTTGAATTCTCTGGGAATCTGTGTATGTGTTCTACATAGATCTCCCAATTCTATTTGTCTCTACCATTTTCATTGTATTGAGATATATCGTGCTAGAAGATCTATTCTCTAAGTGTGCTTGGTCTAGCAGAACTTGGATCCATTGTGATTCAGAGGGTTGAGTACGTTGTACTCTATTTTGGAGCCCTAGTGCTCTGGGTTGGAGCTGTGGAGCTCTAGTGCTTGAGTCATGGTGCTCAAGGGCTTGTGAATTTGCTGAATTCACAAGTGGTCTATGGAGTAGGTTGTCGTGCCTATCTCCTGGGTTTCTTTGCTTTGTTGAACTCAAAGAGGTTAGAGTCGTCGTGCTCTAGTTTGTCCTGCACTTGTGTTAGTGGTTCCTCCGTTGTGAGGAGGTGGACGTATGAGACACAAGTTGTGTTCTCCGAACCACCTTAAAATCTTCAGTGCACTATGGTTTGATGTGTGGTTTGTTGTTCTTACTCACTATACTCAGACACCACACTTGGATCTGCTCGAATTGTGTAATTTACTCATTTTAATTCCGCTGCCATACACACAATTTCTTAGTTCGTTTACTGAAGTCACCTATCCGATCCATAACATCCAACTCCTCAATTTGTAAAAGAAAAAGAAGTAAAAAATCCTATAAAGATTAATCAACATGTTTATAAACAAAAACAGAAATCTCATAACCCTACACATGTTAACAATGATTTTGATTTATGTTGTAGTCACTGCAATCAGTTAGGACACACTGTTAGCACATGCACCACTAGACACTTATGTTGGATTCCTAAAACTAACCATCAAGGACCCAAGAAAATTTGGGTACCAAAAGTCACAACTTAATTTTATTTGCAAGGTCGGTTGAGAGCATCCAAATGGTATTTGGATAGTGGGTGCTCAAGGCATATGACAAGTGATAGGAAGTTGTTTACAAACTTTAGAGATGAAGTTGGTCAAGTCACTTATGGTGACAATGGAAAAGGGAAAGTCTTAGGATGTGGAACACTTGGTACTAAGGATAAGAATTTGATTGAAGATGTCATGTATGTAGAAGGTTTGAAGCATAATCTCATAAGCATCAGTCAGTTATGTGATAAAGGGCATCTAGTAAAATTTCAGAATGATAAGCGCATTATTCAGGAAGATGAAAAAATTGTGTTTGAAGCTCAAAGAGTGAAGAATTTGTACACTTTACAGTTAGTCGAATTAAAGAAGTAAATTTATGTCTTGCAACCAGTAAGTGTGAAGAATCTAATCTGTCGCATAGAAGATTAGGTCATGCAAGCACTTCAGTCATTAAGAAATTGATAAAGCATGATTTGGTTGAAGGACTTCCAAAGATGAAAATGAAGAAGTCTGGAATATGTTCAGCTTGCGCAAAAGGAAAGCAAACCAAGACCTCATTTCAGTCCAAAACAGTTGTCACAACTGCCAAACCATTGGAGCTATTTCACATGGATTTATTTGGACCTATAAGAACAGTCAGTATTGGAGGAAAAGTGTATGGCTATGTAATTGTGGATGATTACTCAAGATACACTTGGGTGTCTTTCCTAGAAGCCAAATCAGAAGCCTTTTCAGCTTTCCTGAAATTCAACAAAGTAGTTCAAAAGAACCAGAAATTACAGATTATAAGTATCAGATCTGATCATGGTGGAGAATTCAAGAATGAAGAGTTCATGAAGTTCTGTAAAAAAAATGGTATTGAACATAACTTCTCATCTCCAAGAACACCTCAACAAAATGGAGTAGCAGAAAGGAAAAATAGAACACTGCTAGATATGGCCAGAACTATGCTAAATGAATACAATTTACCAAGATATTTCTGGGCAGAAGCAGTCAACACACCATGCTACATCATCAACATGTGCATGATCAGACAATTCTTAAGAAGACCCCATATGAGCTTTACAAGGAAAGGAAGCCCAACATCAGTCATCTTCGACCTTCTAGCTATAAGTGTTTCATCTTAAATAATGGTAAGGATAACTTAGGAAAATTAGATGCTAAAAGTGCTGAAGGATTATTGTTACGATATATTTCAAAACCTAAGGGTTATAAAGTCTTCAATAGAAGAACCATAACCATAGATCAAACTGTGCATGTATTATTTGATGAAACGAATCCTTCTATTAAAAGAATAGAAGAAGAAGAAGAATGTGTTGAAGAATTGTGCAGGAATCTAGATGGAACATCTGTTGAAGAAGAAGAAAAAGAAGAAGAAATGGAAGATCCTTCATTAGATGATCTCCAACAGCAAGAAGAACCACAAGAAGGACTACATAGAGATCTAAGGTATCACCGAGATCATCCAAGAGAAAACATCATATGTAATCCTCAAGATAGGGTAAGAACAAGAGGTATAAAAATTCCTTGTGATTTTTCTGCTTTAGTTTCTCAAATTGAGCCCAGGACAATCGATGATGCACTGGGTGATGAATCTTGGATCCTTGCTATGCAAGAGGAACTTAATCAGTTCTAACGTAGCCAAGTATGGACTCTTGTGCCTAGACCTTCTGACCATCTAGTCATTGGAACTAGATGGGTTTTCAGAAATAAAATGGATGAATCAGGAGCAATCATTAGGAACAAGGCCAGACTTGCAGCTCAAGGGTATTCCCAAGAGGAAGGCATAGATATTAATGAAACTTATGCCCCAGTAGCTAGATTAGAGGCAATCAGAATTCTCTTAGCCTCTGCATGCTCCCTCAACATCAACTAATTTTAGATGGATGTCAAAAATGTTTTTCTGAATGGTTTCATAAAAGAAGAAGTTTATGTTGAGCAATCACCAGGCTTTGAATATACTAAATATCCAAATCATGTTTTCCGTTTAAAGAAAGCACTATATGGTCTAAAACAAGCCCCAAGAGCTTGGTATGAAATATTGAGTGCTTATCTTATATCACATGATTTTGTAAGAGGTAAAGTTGATAACACATTATTTATAAAGAAATTTTCAGATGGAATCTTAATTGCACAAATATATGTTGATGACATTATTTTTTATTCTACTAATGAATCACTTTGTAAATTCTTTGAAAATCTTATTAAAAGTGAATTTGAAATGAGTATGATGGTTGAGCTTAATTATTTTCTTGGGTTGCAAATCAAGCAGACCAAGGAAGGAACTCACATTTGTCAAACTAAATACATTTCAGATTTATTGTCTAAGTATGGTTTTGACAAGTGCAAATCATTAGGAACACACATGAACTCAGAAATTAAGTTAGATAGTGATCTTCTTGGTAAGAAGGTAGATCCAAAGGTCTATAGAGGAATGATAGGATCACTACTCTATCTCACTGCTAGTAGGCCAGATATCATGTTCAATGTATGTTTGTGTGCAAGATTTCAAGCTGAACCAAAAGAATCTCATGTTCATAATGTTAAAAGAATTTTTAGATATCTTATAAATACATGTAAATTAGGATTATGGTATCCCAGATGTTCAGATTTCAAGTTAATTGGATATAGTGATGCAGACTACGCTGGATGCAAAATAGATAGAAAGAGCACCAGTGGTACTTTTCAAATCCTTGCATGGTGCTTAATCTCTTGGTCTTCCAGAAAGCCGAATTCTGTGGCATTATCCACTACAGAAGATGAATACATTGTAGCTGTAAGTTGCTGGAACACCCAATCCGACTTCCTACAACTTATGTCCGAAAAGGTGCTTGTTAATAAATCAAATTAATGGACTTATTTATTATGCAACGGTCAAATCAGTTAATCCTATCCGTTCATCCTAAAATCTCTGGTCAGCTCGTTCCAACCCATTATATTAAAACACCCTCTTTTTGTGTACGAAGACACCATTTCAAACTCTCTTCAACTCCCCTTGTCTTCTTCCTCCTCTTCGCGCCTACACTGTTCATCCTCTCCAGCGGTCGTCTTCAGGACAACTCCAAGACCTCCATTCTCTCTGAAGAAAGGTAGGTTCTGAGAACTCTAAACTCTATTTCATTTACTCGTTTGACATGTCCCTCAGTCTTCTCTCTTGCTTTCCGTCTAGATGGCTTCATCTAGAGTTCCAGACGAAACCCTGTTGTCTCATGAGCAACTCCATCTCCAAGCATCTGCTAAGATCTCCATCTGTTTAGGAAAAGTAGTAGACTTCTCCCATTTTAGTGGTAGTCTGTCGTGGGTAGAAGAAACCCAAGAAGGCATGAGTTGGACAAAGCTGTGTCAGATTTCTGAACCAATAGTTGAGAATGCCATCAAAGCTTTTTATTTGACTCTTCAAGTCTCTTCCAAAACCTCAGTCACAGGATATGTAAAGGGGATCAAGGTTACAGTATCTGAGGAGTTGTTAGCAGAAATCTTTGGATGTCCTATTTCTGGGCACAAGCTCAGTGAGTCAGTTCTTCCAAAACCTCAGTCACAGGATATGTAAAGGGGATCAAGGTTACAGTATTTGAGGAGTTTTTAGCAGAAATCTTGGGATGTCCTATTTCTGGGCACAAGCTCAGTGAGTCAGTGCCCTTGGATAAGCAAAAATTGGGCATTATTGGTAGTTTGGTGACAGTAAGCAAGAAAGGTCTTCTGGTCAATGAACCTTCCGCAAAAAAGAGACTCATCCATTCAGTCATTACAAATGTTATAACTCCAAGAGCAGGGACCAATTCTTCCATAACTTTCAGAGATGGCAACCTATTATTTTGGGCTATTCAGAGGCATAAAGTAAATTTGCCAGCAATTAGTTTAGAGAAGATGGTAGCCTCCAAAGATTTGCAAGAATCCCTTCCTTATGAACCCCTGCTTACCTTGATTTTCAAAAGGTTTTCAGTCGATTTAAGCAGAGAAATTTCTGTTGGAATCAAAGAGAAAATTGGCTTATCCACCTTGAGAAGAAGCCACTACATTTTAGCCAACAGAGGTCAGAATTTATGGCTGAAGGACACAGTACTAGAATGTTCCCATGAAGTGTTTCCTGATGAAACACTAGATTTATCATCAGTACCAGTCAGTTGACAAGAAGAAGAACAAGAAGAAAGAATAGAAGCAGATGTGCAAGATGAAGAGCCAAGACAAGTTCATGTCTTCCCTCCACAATAGGATGCACATGAAGAAACCATCAATGAAGTGCTAAGAGAATTGAGAGGAAAAGGAGTAGTACAAGAACAAGAAGATATCCCTAGATCTACTCCTATTGAGCAAGAGTTTGAAGAAAGGCAGCAACATTACTCCCCTTCTCTGTTTGAGACCCGGTCAAGGTCTCAGGGAGAGAGTAGCAACAGTCTGTCCACCATTCTGGATTTACTGAACAAGCAACAAGAAAGCTTGTCAGTTCTACATATGCAAATCGAATTTGTAGATGCAAAATTTGATGGTTTGGCTGATAAGGTCAAACAAATGAAGGACCACTTACTTCAGTTAGTGTGCCAACAGGGCAGTTATCAGCGTTCTGGTCCTCCTTCATCTCAACAAGAAAAACAACACCACCATGAAGCCCCTGCTCAGAAGTGTGACAAAGTAGAACAAGAGCCTAAGCAACATGAAGAACTTCAACAGCAGCAGCCAGAGCAGCATCAAGAAAAGGAGAAGGAGAAGGAGCCTGAGCAACATAAGGAACAAGGGCAAGAATATCAAGATGCTTCTCTCCAACTAGCTATTATAGTAGTTCAGCAATCAGTTGAGCAATCAGTGCTAGAGGAGCCTCTAGCAGTAGTAGAGCATCTTGAGCAGCAGCAGTAGTAGGAATCCCAGCAAGAGTCTAGGCTTAAGAGGCCCTTAGAGTCTTTAGGGGATGCTTCCAAGTCAATAGTCAAGACCTTCAAAAGGAATGTTAGGAGAAGACTTAGAAAAAATGGTAAACCTGTATCCACCTCTTCTCCTCCTCATCCTATGACACCTCCTCCTGATCAAATCTCCACTGTTGTTCCTCCCTTCTGAACCAGAACATCCCCCTGTATCCTCATCCATTCCTATTGCACCCATTGCTCCCACTCCTTCCATTCCTGAACAACCTCAATTCTCCACTTCATCTGATCCTCCTCCCTCTTCATCTATTCTAGAGGATCCGCCTATTGCTTTCGACAATGTAAATTTGAAAATTTATCCAATGAATTACACAGTTCAGCAACCTCCAGTAAATATTCCTTCTCTCCACACTAGACCTCCCAGTTTCTTTTCATCTCTTCCCACTGCCTCTCAATCAGTAGCATGCAGATACACCCTCACTATCTCAGAAATCTTTCCTAGCATTCAACTTTCCACTAGTGGCGGGCGGATGTTGAAAGATAATCCTGCCCAGCTACTACCTACCTTTTGGTTTGCCTTCATTCACCACATTGAACATCATATGAACCTGTTCAAGGAATTTTTATCCATTATGGTATTCCTTGAAGTTCATGAAATGCCAGGTTTCACATTTGAAGACTGGCTTCCTACTCTTATTCATTCCACTCAAGTAGTGTTGGTTGACCTCCAGCTTATCTCCCAAAAATGCCACAACCTCACTTCCAAAACATTTCTTGATCTCTATCCTGAAGAAGCCACCAAGTACCAGGAAACTCTCTCCAGGAACCAATTTTTGGATGTTTCTCTCCACCTGAATCTAAGGATCTTTGACCTGTTTGGAACTCTCATTAGAAATCTTCAGGACAAGTTCACAAGTATGAGAAACTTCAATTTTGCAAGATTTCAATTGGGACTGCCTGATGTTTCTATAGGCCAATGGGAAATGCTCATCAGAAGTCAAAGGCAAATCACTCCCTCCATGACAGTTGGTCTACCATCTAGCTTGTATCCTTCCCTGGTTGGTGCCATTTCTGCTAGAAAAGAATTTGCTCAAGCAGTCTTCAATAGGCACATCCGGCTAGCTACCAGATTCAGAATTAAGTTCAAGCTTCGATTGTCTCTTCAAAGATTTGCCATTATGCAAGCCCCAAATAATTCTCAGCACATGGTAGATTTCCAGCTTTGTTTTGCTGAATCTGAAAGGTTAACAGAAGATCAGTGGGCAGTAGCCTATCCTAAGGATCATTCAGATTGTGAGAAGCTAAAGCTTTCTGTCTATCAGTGCATGAGCAAAGGTTATGATGACCTTTGGAAGACAATTGCTCATAAGTGGAAGCAAAGGTACCTGATCTACTATCAAGCTAAGGAAGCAGCTTACTCACAAGGCTTGCACTGGAATATTACAATGCATGAGTTCCTCCATCTCGCAGCCTCTTGGAAATTTGTTCCCCTCAAATTCTCCTTGCATCGGACCCATTATCGCACCAAGCTTCACTGGTTCCATAAGCGCCACCTCAAGTCCTATAGGAAATTGCCCTCTATTGGTCCCTCTTATAACATTGATAGTAGTTTATTTGAGAACTTTTTCACTGACAATGAGAAAAAGCTATGGGCTCTTATCCAACCTTACCTAGACCAAGTCCCCCGGTCTTTGTATTTACCTAGATCCCTGTCAAAATCATAAATCCTATTTTTCTGTATTTTGTAACTAAACTTTTCCTTCATCTCTGAATACAATAGCCTTTCCTTTCCCAATTTGTATACTCTCATGTATGCTGTAATTCATTTTTTTGTGTGTATTTTTGTTAATGTCACAAAGGGGGAGAAAGTAGTCAGAAAGTAAGAACAAAATCTCTCCAAGAAAAAAATATATTCTCTAGGAAAATATATATCCTTTATCTCAATCTGTTCACTATCTATTTAATTTTTTTTAAAAGTTTTTGTCATTAACAAAAAGGGCGAGAATTGTTCAGCAAGTTCCCCTAAGAAAATCTAAGATTTTAGTTTACCATAATATCATGGTTTTGCTATGACAAAATCTTTAAATGACTTTCTATAAATTAAATATATATTTTACTTATCACAAAAAACTATCTTAGACAAACTCTATCTCGAAAATTTTCTAAGTCCACAAGCTCCCTCTGTGTCATACTGAATCCGACTTGTGACTCTAACTATCATCTCCTACTCCCTTAGAATCGAAGTCTAAACAACCTAGAAAATTTTCTAAGTCCACACTACTATATACAATTCGACTGTCAACTTCGACTCATACAGTCGAATGCTTCTTCTAAAGTCGAATGATACTTTCTTCTGAAGTCGAATTATACTTTCTTCTAAAGTCGAATTATACTTTCTTCTGAAGTCGAATTATACTTTCTTCTGAAGTCAAATCTTTCTTTGACTCCGACTCATTAATACTTTCTTCAGAAGTCGAATGGTAACCTTTTTAGAAGTCGAATCTATCCTTGACTCCAACTCATGATGTCAAAATACAGTCTCTTCTAAAGCCGAATTACTGACTCTTATATCCGACTTTACTTGACAATTCTGTACTTATGGTTTTCTGAAATCTCCAGTCTAACAACTCTCATAATATTGTTTGCTTATCATGCTTGATATAACTTTGTGTTGATTGAATGAATATTTTAATAATACCATCTAAGTGTCATTATTTTATTATTTTTTTGGCATGTTTAGATAAACTATACTTACAATATTCATCTAAACATGTTCAAATTATTTCTGCAACTTTTGTTTACACTGAACCTTTTGCCTCATGTCTTTGCTCCTGATTTTCTTGAATACAAAAGATATGTCACATTTATTGCATTTCAGGCGCAAGGGTATCTGACAGAGGTTGACCTACCAATGTTAGACCCATACCTTCCTTTTTATCATAACTGTCTGTCTCTTGTTTTGTGGTCTGAAAGCATGCCTATATGAGGTTTCCATGCTTTTCTTATTCTTCTCTGACTCACCTACCTCAAAAGCATGGAGGTGCTCTCTTTCTTTTTATCTTGTCCTTGCTGCATACATTTATTGAAGCATATTTTTAGCAAGGAGCTTTCACAATCCATTTAATGAGAAGCCGACCTTCTAGCTGTGAAGCTACAACTCTCATCTGAAGACATTGGAAAGAAGCAGAAGGACCCATGGATAACAAACGTAGCAAAATCCAAAGGATCCTAGATCTCTTCTCAAACGGCCAGATTTCCAACAGCCATTTTTCAAACAGCTACATTCTTATGAGGACTATAAATGAAGCCGAAGTTTGAAAGGAGCACAAGGGATATCAAGACATAGAGATATCAAGAAAGAGATATCAACAGAGAGAACAACCAATGGAATACAAGTCCTGTGAGCTCAACACTTAGAATCTTTCAAGCCAAACAATACCACAAGCCTTCTTCCAAGCCACAAGTTGGAGAGCTCCCCTTTCAGCAAAAATTATCTCAGCTCTCTTTGGTTCCACATAAGTCTTGTGTCCCGGTGGCATCTATAATTGTATACATTTCTAAAGTCCACCCTACTCATTCAGAAAGGATTTGAGTTACAACTTCAATCTGTTAGCCTTTCTGAATTGTGTGTGTCCGTGCTCATTCTTGAAGCAAACACACAAGAGTCCTTTTATTTTCCTCTTTTGTGTAATTTCTGCAGGAGGTGTGTTCCTGCATTGCCCCTAATGTGAAGGGAAGGCCTTGTGTAAGGCAGTTCTTCTGTACCCCTGTTTAGGGAAGACTTGCTTGGGAGCAAGTGGGTTTGTATTACCTCTCAAGGGTGAGAGAAGGGCAAGTTATTGGCAGTTAGTGGAAATCTCAAGTGGTTGGCTTGAGGACTGGAGGTAGGACTTCCATTTAGGAAGGGCCGAACGAGGATAAATCTCTTTGTCCATTTATGTGATTGTTTCCGCCTAGTTTACACTTGAATCACACACCACACTAAGTACTAACAAATTTATTTAGTGTTGTGACATTTCAGGGAAAATTTTAAAAAGCCAAGAAGTCCTATTCACTCCCCTCTAGGACCTCTCTTGTGCCATTTCGATCCAACATCCTTCAATGTCATTCTTAAACTCTTCAAGTTGCTTCAATGTCAATCTTGTGTGAATCATGTTGAAGAAGGACAATCTTTATTTGTGATGAAAATTGATCAAGTCAATAATTCTGGGGGAGCTAAAGACTTCACAGATTTTTCTTTCATCAGACCAAAAGCAATTTAATGATTTGATGGGTATGTAATTCATAACCTGATCATTATATCTTCTGATAAGAACCATGAATGTATTTTTAATTGTATTTACATATTCCTCAAGTCTACATTCTTTATCCTTTGAAATTCGAAAGTAATTTGACTTCTTTGGTTGTATATTATCCAATTCTTTTTGTCTTTACACTGTTCTTTTGGTTTTGACAAAGGATAAAGTTGTGTCCAATTTCTTGGTGTTCATCAAGTTTCAATTTTCTTTTGGCAGAACAATGTCATGCATACTGAGAAACTACACACCTTCACAAAAAGTGATGAGCTATGCATGTCATGAAGTGTCATGCCAACTCTGTTATAAGGGGTTTAATCTAAATATTGAAAATTGATGTTAACCGAGTAACTGGAAATATTGGCGTCTGATAAACATATATTTCCATGTCAAAAGGTTTTCATTAACCCCTTGAGGCAGAATAATTAGTACATCTTAAGTAACCAGGGACTCAGGTGTGTAAAAAACATGTGTACTTGAGTGAACAAGATTTATTATATTTGACTGCTCATTGCCTCTATTTCAAGAAAATTCAATTAAACAAAATGGACAACAACTTGCCCAACTCAGATCTATTAAGAGTGTTTAACTTCAATAATCATTGGATTTTATCTTGGAGAAATCATCTAACTTTGGCTTAGTAAGGGTTAAAACAATGAATTGTTCTGAATAGAATATTTTAATTCTATTAAAGTGTAATCCAGGTCCTTCAGATTCATCTAATGGTGAAACATTGTATACTATTTCTCAACCCATTATATTTGCAAAGGAATGATGATAAGAATTTGAATGTGATTTCTTTAACATGTTAAAAATCCTTGAATAATTGATTCTCAGATTCTTCTCCTCTCAATAAAGAATTTCCTTCTCATCATTTCACAAAATCTTGAATTTTTTATATCTCAGGTCAACACACACCCATCTTGTGTCGACGCAGTCAGCTCTCAGGTCGACACACTTCATTCATGTGTCGACACAACCAAGTGCAGTCGTTAGTTCCAGTTTAGGGTAAATTAACCTGAGGATCATTTTATCTCCTATCTTTTGGTGTCGATCAATTTTTAAATGCAGTCAACCCTAGGTCGACCCTACCTTTTCCGTTTCTCCACCTTTCAAACTTCCCTCTTCTCGTACAACCTCGGAAGAATGACGCTTTGTTTCCTCCAATTTTTTCTCCACCATCCTTCATCTCCAGATCTCATGGCACCCAAGCAGGTTCCAAGGCGTGGAGCAAGGGCTAGGGCAGCATCAAAAGGTGTGGTTATTCTGGAACCACCATAGGAAAGAAGAAGCAAGTTAGAAATGATCCCTCGAAGAGGAAATCTGACTCCACTCCCTCTAATACTCCTTCAAAATTGGGCAAGACCATCACTCAGGGCAAAGGCAAATATGTAATGCCATCTAGATACCCAAAAAGGAAGATTTTGCATGATTCCGGTTCTTATGATGAGAGCTGTTCATCTTCCTCTGACGGTACATCTTCCTCCAACCTTAATACACATTTTCCAGAAGTTTCTTCTTCACACGCCTCTCAGTCTCCAGTAACAACACCCTCAAAATCTGTTCAAACTGAAGGAAGAATGATTTTGAAGCCAAGGGCAGTAGATCTTTCTAACACAGAGCTTTCAGATGCTTTTCCAGACTTTGTCCCTGTGTTTGACTTTCAAGACTGGACTAGGTTTATCAGTGAGTATAGAACCTTCTATCCACGGCTAGTTCAGGAATTCTATTTGAATCTTGTGGATACAAAAGAGGGATTTATGTCAGAGGTAAAAGGTGTCCAAATTATTTTCTTTGTAGAATTGGCAAATCAACTGTTTCAAATCCCTAATTCTGGTGTGGATTATTGCACTTATGAGTTTGATCTTCATGAAGCATATTCACTTCTTATGGGATTACCTCCTGATAAGTCAAATTCAAAACAAGCAAATGTCACTAGTTTCAATGCCAATTCCTTCCCCCCACTGCTTAGACTGGTGCATCATGTTTTTATCACTATTCTCACACCTCAAGGTGGTGGTAGGAATAGACTCACAGATATTCAGATGTTTCTACTGTTTTGTATGAAGAAGAACATCAAAGTGAGTTTCATTGACATCATGTTTCAAATCATTCTAAAACCTTAAGGAAAGAACTACACATATCTCTTCCATATGCTGCTCATTTAACTGTTGGTTTTGAGCATTTTGGTGTATCTTTTGTGAATGAAAAAGTTCAGAAGATTCCTCATAATAATGTCTACTATTTGCACAATGTGACAAAGTTCATGAAATTCAGAATTCATGGTGATAGGGTCACTAGAGGTCCCGTCATGGAACAGCCATCTGACCACATTGCAGAAGCGACTATTCCTTGTGCAGACATACCTCAAGGAGATTCAGTTGATTAGCCAACACTAGAGCCTGAGATTCCACAAGATCTGCCAGAACAATCTATTCCTTCAGAAATTCCAAATTTTATTGTTCGTACTTCCTTCTTTCATCAACATCATGACTCAGCATCCACATCTTCTAGTGGTTCATCAGTCCCCCCTGAGCTCTACAACATCCTTGAAGTTCAATTTGATAACATGAACTCCTCATTGAGAGAGATGTCCACTAATTTTGAGTTCAGGATTCAGAGGTTAGAGAACACTGTCACTAGTCATTTTATGAAACAACAAGAGTTAGTTGAACATGCCACAAGGACATTTAATAGACCGGTTGGGACATTGGATGATGCTTCTACCCAACTTTCATGTCTTCAATCTGACTTGCAAGAGTTACTTTCCAAGATATTTGAGAATACACAACATAACATTCACAATGGCCAAGAGGTTGTGACACAGGTGGCCAAATGTCGATTGTCGTTTGCTTACTTTGTTGAAGATATGGAGCACATGAAGGAGCATACTGCTCACATTGATTAAGAAATTGTAGAACTTAGCGCTGATTTCAACATTGTATGGAAGTTAAGGGATGATGTAAGCACTGGAGATAGTAGACATGCCACCTCATCCATTGTTGTTCCTCCTATGCCCCATGGCATTGATCAGATGACAATACATATTTCTGAGAATTTGAAGAAAATGGAAGAAACACTGCATACCAGACTGACAACTATTCAACTTTTGCCGACAAATAATTTGGGAGCTTTAGAAGCCAAGCTGAAGAACATTGATGCCAAGCTGTTTCCTCCTCCTCCACCTCCACCTTAATGATGCTATTTTTTTTATGATGTCAAAGGGGGAGAAAGTGTGTGATGTGTGATCTTTCAATCTTATTTTTTGTGGTTTCAAAACTTTGATGGCATATATTGGGATTATAACATTGCATGTTATGCTTGAACATTGAATCTTTTGCTTTTGATGTAAATGTCATATTTTTACAATCCAACTCTCATGAATATTGTGAATTTGTGATGATGATTGCTTTTTCATATGACATGGAATGGTGTGATTGAATGTCTTTAAGTACCTTCTTTGATTATACTGAAATGTTCAATGAATCATAGTTGCCATCATAAAAAAGGGGGATATTGTTGGATATCTTATTTTGATGATGTATAACTATGATCCATACATGCTTGAATATCTTGCTACAATCATATCTAACACTATATTTCATGCTTAGTTCTCAGAAAAAGTTGATGTGATGATAGTGGTGTAGACACAATTCTGATAGAGTGTTGACACATAGTTCAATCCCAGAGCAGATTTTCATGAAAGGAAGTTAGTGGTGTTGACAAAAGAACATCATGTGTCGACACATCATCTATTCACAGAAGCCATTCAGAACTGAAGAAGTCAGTTGTGTCGGCACAAGTTCATTATGTGTCGACACATCCATTGTATTCAGAAAGCAGGAAGCAAAAAATAGTCAGTGGTGTTGACACAAGTTTATTGTGTGTCGACACATCCATTGCATCAAGAGAACAGTCAAAAGACAAGAAGACAGTGGTGTTGGCACAAGTTCATCATGTGTCGACACATCCTGTATTCCCAGAAAGATGATCTTTGGTCTATGGTCAGGTATGTCGACACAAGTCATCACTCAATAGTGTTAGGACACATTGCAAGGATAATGTGTCGACACATAACTTAAGTTGTGTCGACACACTTCGACTTTTGTTCCAGATTTGAATTCTTGGACACGTGGAAGGATGTGATACATGGCTTTTGAGCGGGAATTCTGTGCCCCCAAACCTCCAAGGCACTTCGTTGGTACATGGGACTATAAATGCCTATGATCCACACACTTTTTGGGAGACACACACCTAAGTTCTTATCTTCCAGAAGCGTAAGGCGACAACCAGAGAGAGGCTTCATCCGTGGAAAATTGCTGGTCTAGATCTGAAGAATTGGGGATCCAAGCAACTTGATCCATCATTCTCAAGCTGAATTCCCAAATTCCTGAGCCCACATCATCGACCTGAAGCTGGAAGTATGAAGTCTCAATTGGGAGCATAAGAGGGAGAAAATCAAACTAGTTCTGATCTGCAATTCTCTTGATTCATCTGGTTCTTCATCTCAAACTTAATTCAATTTGTGTGTATTGTGAAATTGAAGCAACTCTTCTACTTAATTTCATGTGTGTACTCTAATTTGAGATTTCTGACATTTCAGTTGTGTGTGTATGGATGGTGGATGTAGGATACACAGTTGTGTAATCCGAACCACCCTAAATCATTGTGTCTCTATGGTATGATCAACCTGGATGTTAGATGTTTGATAAGCTCGCTATTCACACACTAGATGTTTAAGTTGTTCGTACTTGTGCATAATCCATAGATCTAAAATTCTCATAAGTTTCTGAATTGATAAGTGAATAATTTTTAATTTGGAGGGAATCTATTCATCCCCCCTTCTAGATTTCATCATAACTATTTTCCACTGTCTTTCACAATCGCACCGCCAAACACGCGGGGAGTACACGAAGCTGGAAAACCAACAGCTCACGCAACAAGCTCCAAACACACAGGGAGCACGCAACCGAAACCCAATGGCTTACTCCATCCACACATGAGGTGTCCAAACGGAACAACAACTCCATAGGTGCTGAGCAACATCAGAATCGGCCTAAACAGCAAAAAATGCCAATTGAAAACCACGCGGCTGCAGCCACCAATAGACCCTGTTGTTGGGACCAACCGACCAGCAACCCACTCCATCACCAGCAAAACCCGACAGAGGGCGCAATTGCCGACAGCAACATGAGAAATGCCAGTTAGCAACCCACTCTGTTGCCAACAAAACTCGACAGAGTACACAGTTGCCGACGACAACCCATAAAAATGCCTGAGATCCATGCACAACACTCAAGAGAACATCCTCACACTACTAACGGCAGCTAGCATCAGTCGCCAGCCCAACCAAGAAGTCACGCTAGCAATGAGAACCAGAACAACATCACACTCAAAGAGAATCCTCAACACACGGAATCACGGTCCGACAAGGACACCCAACGCACAAGGAGAAACCTCACCACACAAGGTCTCACCCATACCTTCTTCGTGGTTCGACAAGGACATCAAATGCACGAGGAGAAACCTTAACATGCTAAAATTGCATCCACTATCACCACTAGGTCTCACCCAGACATTCCTCATGGTCCGACAAGGACACCAAATGTAACAACTCCGAGAATCTAATGGCCACAACCAAGGACCCCATATTCGCGGTCAACGCCCATGAATCTAGGGACTCAGAAGGGCTAAAAACTAGTCCAACAAGATATGTAAGGGAAATAAATTTGAACTACTGAACTAGAAGCACATGCATAAGTAAGAAAGGAAAGAGCAAGAGTATTGCGTATCGCTCTAGGCACAGTCCCAACACACACACGTGTACAAGTAACTGAGAGGAAGTACATGGCCATTAGGGTCATACCCCAACTAGAAGTAAAGGGAAGCCCACTGGTAGATACGGGGATGACAACGACTGCCTCGCCTACTCCACCCGATGCGCATCTGGCCATTGTTGAGAAGTCTCACCTAGAAAAAGGAGGGATGAGCTTCACAACAGAAGCTCAGTAGGTACTACCAATCACCTACTGGCTCTAATAGGCAAGATAACAATTATAATTAAAGTAAATGACAACAGTTCTGTATGCTACTCTAGCATAGGAAACTGCTGAAGGAAAGCTAACAAACTAGCAACAGTACGAAAACTGTAAGGCGGTCAGAAAGACCGTATGACCTGTGCATCGTGGCCACCACACGGCTGTAACGCAGACAGAGAGAACCCTACATGGACAAACGACACTAGCTACGGAAGCAACTACCACTAGTCAAGCGGTCAGGTGTGTCCACTGATGTCTTATCCTCGACCGCAGTCCTAGCCTCCACTTCTCGTCAGAGTGGACCTGAGGAACACAAAGTAACCACACAATAACTGTCGTAGTCTAGCCAGACTACGGTCTCATGCCCGTCCTCTCTAGGTGGTTCTGGGGCCACAAAGAGTAAGGTAGTGAGAGAAGGACTAGCTGGACTGTGCCGGGAAGAACTCCGAAGGACCTCGGCATCCTAGACCAACTACGAGAGCTCTGCAAATGACTCGACGTCACTGTCCTACCACCGTTTTCCCCTCCTCTCCAGAGTCTATGACCCAAGCACGCCGATCGCCTAGAGCACTCCCTCAACCTCTCACGGGAAAAGCCCTTAGGTGCCCAGCACCGGGTGAACGACTAGTGTGGGACCGTACTAGGAACTAGCACTGGTGCCATGGGTACAGAAGAATCTAAGAACAGGAAAGGACTGGACGGGAAACAGACTCTGCGTAAAACTCACCTGTGTCTTTCCTTGTCGTGATGTCGGGGCCATCGCGACACTATCATGATGCCCAAACCCAGTGCGACCATGTCGTGGTGCCCTAAGAAGTTGCAACGCCCATTGCCTCTGCGATAGCACAAAGCCTGTCGAGGTCGACGAATGCGTCGCGACATCATCACGACCCTTAGACCTATCGCGACACCAAATAGAGGGGGTCCCCTGACAGTTGTCCCAAGGATCACCCCAAAACACCCAAAACATTTGTCCAACCGGGGGATGGGAGCATGGTAGACTCTAGAAAAGCTTGTAAATAGAGAAACCACCTTCAAACCACACAAATCATGCATTAAACAAGGTGTTCCACACTCATGGAAAATCTCTCAATGACGGAGCATGGTTCTCTCACCCCTAAACCCCAAACACCGAGAGAAACATGAGAATCTCAAGGGGAGGGGAGCATGGTAGAACTAGAAGGAGAATCGTGAGAATGGTCACCACCTCCTTGCTCCAAGCACCACGCGGACGCCGCCTACACGAAGAGGGCATCACCTCCACACCAAGAACACCCAAGAACACCAGAGAAGCAAAGGGGCTTGGAGGAGGAAGGAGAGGGGGAAATGGGGTGCCTGCTCGGTTTTGAACTGATATCTCTGAAACTTGACGGGTCGGATCGTCGCAACACCAAGTCACATCTACCAACCCCAGAGCGACCTTGAAAATTGGCCAAACCTTGAAGACCGGTCAACCTAGAATGCAACGACCGACCAGGTTGCGTCAACGATCATATGCACACTGACACTCGACAAGACAAGACCATTCTAACAAGAAAGGACGATGTTAGAATGGTCGAAAACTAGAGTTGAGTTGCCTCCAGATGGCACGACCAAAATGCGATGCCTCCCTATGGCAAGTCGAGAATGCAACGCCCATGGGTGGCGTAACAAGAAACATGTCACGATTGACTCTGCTATTGCGACACTGTTGTGACTAGTAGGTCCACCACGACCCGGATGGGGCCAAGGCCCAAGGGAGCTAGATCTTACATTCTTCCCCCCTTGAGGGATTTCATCGTCGAAATCGAAGAAATTCGATTTCAAAAAAGAAAGGTCATAAGTCAAAACACATACCAATCAATCAAACAAATATGAAAACACTCTCTCATCTTGTCCTCGCATTCCCAAGTGGCCTCGGCACCAACGCAGTTCTCCCAAACAATCTTGAAGAGCTAAATCTGCTTCCTGCGCAACTGCTGCACTATATGGTCCACAACTCTAACTGGGTACTCTGGCACTGACAAATCTTATGCAACCTCAATTTGTGAGTAATCTAGCACGTGTGACAAGTCTGTGATGTATCTTCTCAGCTGCAAAATGTGAAAAACACTATGCACTGCCACTAACTCTGCCGGAAGACACAACCGGTACGCGACCTCTTTGATCCTCTCTAAAATGGGAAAAGGTCTAATATACCTCAGAATGAGCTTTCCCATCTTACTAAAGCTCATAACACACTGGGTCAGTGAGACCCATAAGAACACAAGGTCACCTACCTCGAACTGCAACGACCACCTGCAAGCATGTTCATAACTCTTCGGTCTACTATGAGCTGCCTGCAGTCTCTGCCTGACCAAACTGACTGTCTCTGCACACTACTGTCCCATCTCTGGCCCTAGGAGCTACCTCTCACCCTCAGAAAACCACTGAAGCGGTGTCCTACACGGTCAACCATACAAAGCCTCATATGGTGCCATTCCAATGCTACTGTTGTTATACGCAAACTCCACCATCGGAAGGTGCAACTCCCACGTGCCACCCGAGTTCAAATAGCACTCTCTCAACATATCCTCTAGGGTCTGAATGGTCCTCTCTAACTGACCATCTATCTGCGGGTGGTATGAGGAGCTCAACCTCAATTCTATGCCAAGAGCTCTATGCAAATTGCACCAAAACACTGAACTGAACCTTGGTTCTCTATCAGAAACAATTGAAACTAGAGTTTAATGCAACAGAACAACTAAGTCCACGTACAACCTGGCAAGCCTGTCCACTGATGAAGACATCCTTACTGGAAGGAAGTGCGCTGACTTGGTTAGCCTGTCAACAATCACCCATATGCTATCATGCCTCTGTGGAGAACGGAGTAAGCCAACCACAAAGTCCATGGTGATGTCATCCCACTTCCACTCGGGAATAGGCAACGACTACAGCTCACCACCAGGATGCTGATGCTCTGCCTTCACCTGCTGACAGGTAAGGCAATGAGCGATGAACTCTGCCACACGCCTCTTCATCCCAGGCCAATAGAAGATCCTCTTCAGGCTATGATACATCATGGTGGAACCAAGATGAACAACATACCTCGATCTGTGAGCCTCTGCCAACAGAGTTTGCTGCGCATCAAAAGGAACGTACAATCTACCTCTGAACCTAACCTCACTGTCCTTATTCAGCTCAACCTTTGGCATCTGCAAAACATCGACTAACTCTGCATCTACCTGCTGCACCTCTAGCACTTGACGATATAAGAATGAACAAACTGACAAACTGGTCATCATTGCATGATCTCTGTACCTCGAAGGACAGAGAACTCCCTATGTAAGGTGCTCAAACAACCTCCACTCTCTGAGCATCAACGAACTCAGCCGAACTCATCTGCTCAAGGAGTCTGCTGGCTATGTACATCACAAAACCTCCGCTGGCTGACAGTAGGACTAACACTGGCATTGAAGTCAACCTCTCCTTTAGCTCCTAAAAGCTTCGCTCGCAGTCCTCTATCCAAATAAACCTGGTCTGAAGTCTGGTCAAATGGGTCAACAGCTCTGCTATCCTGGAAAAGTCCTGAATAAACCTCCTGTAATAGCCTGCCAAGCCTAAAAAACTGCAAACCTCGGAAACTGACATGGGCTGCTCCCAAGACCTCACTGTCTCTACTTTGGCATTGTCAACTGCCACACCAAAACCTGAGATCTCATGTCCGAGAAAGTGCATCACCCTTAGCCAAAAATTGTTGTAATGGCCCCGGCGCCCGAACCCTCGACTCCTACTAAGAATCCGAACATCGACACCGCCGCCCACAGGTTCGAGGACCCAGAAGGGCTAACAGATCAGTCTAACAAGATATGTAATAGAGATAAATAACAAAAAATGCACCAACATGTACCAACTAGTGAAGGAAAGAGTCCAACACAATGCACAAGTCTAGTACAGTCCCAAAGTAAATAAAGTGCACATGCTCAAATAAAAGGGAAAGAACACGTCCCTTAGGGGCATACCTTAAGCGTGAAGTACGCAAGCTGGGGAAACACTGCTAACTGGGGACGCCGTCTACTACGGCCCCGTCTCCTCAGTCTGCCGCGGAGGGAGCTACTGTGAAGTCTCACCTGCGAAGGAGGGCATGAGCTTCACAGAGAAGCCCAGTAGGGACTACCAATCTCCTACTAGTTCTAATAGTAGAAAATAGAACTAAGTGTAGTAAATAAATAAAGTAGTAATTCTATTCTACTAAATAGAGTCAAGTGCGGAACTATGAAAGAAACTTCACGGTCGTCGGTATAGGCTACACGTCGGGACCGGAAAACCCGTGTAAAACACGACACCTGAAGAACCCCAAGGTTGCAAACTCAGATAGTATGGACTGCCTGGACAGTAACACTAGCTACAAAACACTACACTAGTCAACCAGTCAGGTGCGCCATGCGCCTTACCCTCGACCGACAGTCCATGTCTAGCACCTTCCGTCGGAGTGAGACACAGAACTAAAGTAACCACAATGCCGTAGTCTGGCCGGACTACTATCCCCTGCCTAGCCCCTCTAAATGGTTCCGGAACCACATAGAGTGAGGCAGTGAGAAAGGACTAGCTGGTCTGCACCGAAAGAGTGCCACAACTACCTCAGAGACCAAGACCCATCTAAGAGAGCTCTACAAACGACTCTACGCCGCTGTCCCCACTCCATCACCCCAAAACCACACTAAATGATACAACAAGGGGGAAAAGATCATGGCAGTGTTGGAAAACATCTCAGTGAACACCAAACCACCCTCATAAACCCCATGCTTGGAAGGAAGAGCAAACTACACTTAAATAACCTCACCAACGTGGAGCTCACCTCATACAAACCCCTCCTTAAGCATGAATTCATCCAAACCAAACCATGAAACCATCATACATGGATCATAGAACATAATGCACATCCTAAACAAGGATTCTAGGCTTGGAAGCGGGGTTCGGAAACCTAGCATGTAGAAATAGGTGTAGGGTTTGGGGTCCCTACCTCAATTTGAAGATCCACCCAATTAGGGCCTTCTCGAAGGGTAGCACCCTTTCACCTCCGAGATCTAACGTTCGACCTTCCTAAGATGATGGAGAGGATCCAGAGCATGGGGAAGAACCACAGAGAATGAGAAGAGAAGAAGAAGAAGAAGAAGAAGAAACATACTAAGCACCCAAGTCACACGAACAAACCACAACTCCCCTCCAAGCTCCCCACGAAGCACCAAGCACAAAGGAGATCGACAGAGAGGAGAAAACACAAAGAACATGCAAAATGGGGCTTTTTCTCTCGGGCTTGGGAACTTAAATACAGACGATGAGAATGCGATGAGCGTGGTCGTCGCGTTAGCAAAACTAATGCGACACTCACCTACGTCGCGATGTGGAACGTCTGCGACCCTGACAGTCAAAGCCACCACATGGCATGCATGCAACCCTGACATCTGACTGCGATGGACTAGTATGTCGTGTTCAAGCATGCATGATGACACGTGTCTCCACTATTCAGACAGCTAAAAGACAAGGCAAGAGTTTGCTATCAGAGCCCTATCATGATAGGGGCGGCCGGTGCGTTCTCATTCAGAACACGACGGTCACCTACGTTACCTTCAGAAGGTGAAGGGTTGACATGTCGCGACCACAGCCGAGAGAGCTAACCCTCAAAAAGGGACAGGGATGTTATAATTGCACTTGTCAAACTTGGCATTAAGTTGGTGACTCCACAATGTCTCCAACATGATTCTCAAGTGCTCCTCCTCAGAAGCCGAGTAGAGAAAAATGTCATCTATGAAGATGACCACAAACCATTCCAAGTACTCGTTGAACACCCTATGCATCAAATCCATAAAAGCTGCAGGTGTGTTTTTGAGCCCAAATGGCATCACAACGAACTGAAAATGACCGTACCTCGTTCAAAAAGCTGTCATGCCAATATCTGACTCTTTGATACTCAGCTGGTAATATCCTGATCTCAAGTCAATCTTCGTGAACATTGTGGCTGACTGCAACTGGTTAAACAGATCATCGATCCTGAGCAACGGATACTTGTTCTTCACAGTGACCTGGTTTAACTGCCTATAATCGATGCACAACCACAAGCTGCGATCCTTCATCCTTACGAACAACACTTGCGCTCCCCATGGAGAACGACTTGGAGGGATGAAACCCTGCTCAAGAAACTCCAACAACTGGTGCTTCAACTCACGCAGCTCAGTTAGAACCATCCGGTACGGTGCCGTAGACAAAGGCATCATCCCCGGCAAAAGCTCAATGGAGAAGTCCACCTCCCACTCAGGTAGTAGCCCAAGTAGATCCTATGAAAAAACATCAGAAAACTCAGACACAATAGACACATTAAAAACTGACAACACGCTAGGTTCTGATGAATAAACAGAAGCGAGGTACACTACACAACCATCGCGTATCAAACGTCAAGCCCTACAGAAAGAAATAAAAGGTCGACGAGCGGACCAGATACCTCAGAAGTAGAGAATAGACGCTCCAAGTATCTCAAACCACACGATCTTCCATTAACAATCCACCATAGCTGAGTGAGCCTCCAACAAGTCCATGCCAAGGATGATGTCATACTCATGTAGCTACAACCCTTATGACCTGGCCGACAACTGGTGTCCCTGGACTTCAACTGTGACACCCTCAAGGAAGCCAAACGAATGCATGTAATCTCCAGACAGAAGATCAACCAACACTTCACACTGCCTCTTAGGGATGTGACAGTCGAGTGACTCGTAAAACTCCTTGGAAGCAAAAAAAGGGAAGCACCGGGATCTACTAGAACACGAGCAACTCTACCAAGGATATACAAAGTACCTATGACCAGGTTCAAAGTCTTGGCCTCCCCCTGGTAAGGGACATCACATGATCATGACTGTGCCCACGCTGTGGTGCCTACTAGGGCTGTTGGTACTGACCCTGCTGTTGCAGCTAGTACTAATGGAACTACTTCGGCTGCTGATACTGTCCCTACGACTACTGCTGCTGCTGGTGGGGTGCCTACTACTATGGAGGGTACTTGTAGCACCTTGGATTTTTAAATCCAAATAAAATACAATTTTTAAATAAATAAATGGGATAAATATATTAAATTGGAATAAAGTAAGGATAAATACAATTTAAAGAAATTAAATCAATACCCATTAAGCTAAATTGTTAATTGGTTAAACTAGTGGTCCAAACCTAATAGATTGGGCCCAATTTTGAAAAGCTCATCATGGGAGGAGAGGTAATTAAGTGAAATTCGTATCTAGTTAATTAATAAATAAAAATGGGTTGAGATAAATACTAAATAACCCATAAATATCAAAAAGAAGAGTTCCATACCTATCTTAACCCATTACCCATGAAATTAGCCCTCTCCTCATCCTATTAGGTAGATAATGGCAACGAAAATGGGAGATAATTATTAATTTTCGGAGTTTGAAGAAGAGAGAAGAGTTTGAAGATGGTTGGACTCTTTAAACATACAAAACACCCCAATCTCGGCCCTATCACCACCTAGATCGTTGTTGGAGCTCTGGAGGACGTAGGAGAATGCTGTGGATGAAGGAGCATGGAAGGAGAAGGCTGGAACAAGGAGGGTTTGTCAATCTTCTTTTCGTCATCAAGCCCTAGGATCTTAAACGCTTGAAAGGTAGGCAATCTATTAAGCACAAATCCTGAAACTTTAACCCTAGGTAGCCCTCATGATCCTCTACAAAAGCCCTCTAGTTTCGTTATTTTTCGTTCATCCATGAGGGAGAATTAATTCTGTGAATCCTGTCATCATCTTGTACCCGAACCCTTTTGTTTACCTTAGATCCATGCTTGTACTCGATCTCATGCCCTGAGATTATTCTCATAAATACTACTTGTTACTAGCTTTCAAATGCCCCTATTTTCCCAAATTTCTATCCTATATTCGTTGACAATTAAATTGTTTTTCCATGACTGTGCATGATTACGTTACCGAAGATCAACTAATTCAAAGCATGGCTTACATGTAATTACTTTCTAATTAGACATTCTCAATGATAGATATCCATATTTTCTATCGATTAAAACTTGTTTCATGATTTTTGGACCATCATGCGACTTGATATGGATTTTTAATGTGCACTGTGTCGTGTTGGATGGCTTGGACCAAAATTGGAAAAGGGACCTGCCATCAGCCAGAGCTCTGGCTGAGGCTCTGAGAATGTGACGGCCCGATAGGTCGCGTTCTCAACCTCGTCGCAATAGGATATCGCGTCGTGTTCTTAATGCGACAGGGACCTGTGTCGCGACCTGTTCAGCATGTCGGCCCAACATGGACGTGCCGCCGACCTGTCGCGACGCGCACACACATCGTCGCGTCGATGTCTCAGCTGGCACCCGATCACGTCGGATCAACCCGTCGCAACCTGAACGCGATGGTTAGGCTCATTGCGAGCTGACTAGTCAACGCATCGGTCACCCTCATCGCGACCTTAACGTAACAGCAACTGACGTCGCGACCTAACTGTTGCGGCCAGAACCCTGAATTACCATTATAACCTTGCTATTAATGACATATAAGCCCTGATTAACCACAATTAAGTGTTGTCATGATAAATTTCGACTTCTTAAACGTAAATGGATAAATCTCCATGAAATTAATTAATTTTAAAAGTATATGCACAACCATACATGCTCTCTTGATTTCTTGCACTTGCACACACTTAACAATCTTGTTTGCCATTAAACTCTATTAAATTACTCAATAATGTATCTTGTAATTAGGTGAAATTAATTACTAATTTACCTATTTAAATAATTACACTTGTCTTTGTTTTACTCGCGTGTTTTATATACCGTTACCGCTCCGTCGGCCTTCAAGCACTTGAGGCACGACGGACCCTAGTTTTTACACATTCTCTTGACATGGACCACCTCTCCACCGGGAATACTCACGACTGGGCCAGGGACTCCTTGTTAAGACCTCCATAAGTCTACTTGGCTTTGGCGCACGTCCTTAGCTGACGAGCAGGTTGTACCCTAAAACCCGTTACCCCTTAGGGATCAGCACGATCCATGGCCTTAGTGTGTTTCCTTCTTACCTTGGGATCACGCGGACCATCATAGCTAATAGGCGGTGGTGACTTCCACTAGACTGCCGGTACCCGACTTGGTGCCATGCAACTATTACTATCGTGGTTTAACGATGTTTTATTATTATACCCCTATCTCATCTATTATCTCATTACTCTCATCTATTAACTTTCACTCTACACTATCATCTAGTTCATCTACTACTCTCATCTATTCTTGGTACTCTATTTGGCCATCAAATTGATTGTCTAAGATAACAAACATGACTATGCTAGGCAACATTATAAGGGCCTGATCTGGTGCTTGGGAGGAGCACTTGAAAGGCTATAACTCGTGGGGGGTCTAATGATCTGGGCGATGGCATACACCTAACGCATGGCACTCAAGATTTGATCTATGGCAATCAATCAATCATTTGTTTGTTACTTGAACTCGGGGTTGAAAGAATACCGACCCATACTTGCTATTGTGACTAGTTTACTTGCTATCTCGTGATATGGCCAATTCTTGTGATGTTATACTCTCGTGAATGTGCTATTGTTTCACGTTATCTTGTTACGTCGTTCTTTTGACTATACATGACTACTCGTTGTAGTATCCTGCCTCATGAAGACATTAAACACTTAAAGCATGCTTGTTTTTACGAGATATTAAGTCCAACTGGGCGTTATTCGCTCATCCTGCGTATTTATTTTATGTGTTTCAGGTGAGTCGGATGGATATGACCACACTCACGAGGATGGGACTGATGAGGATGTTGCTCAGGAGTGACCCGATCAGCTATTATGGCATCGTAGATAGTTAGATTAGTAGTCATTTAGTTAGTATGTATTACTTTGGATTTCCATAAAGTACTCTTGGCCCTAGTTATGGCTCTAATAGTTGGATGTAATAGAAGTTTGATGTAATATTAATGAAGTTGGAGTTATTTGATATTATTCTAATTGTGCAATGGTTTGTCATTTATTTCTTGCTCGGCACTATTTAATAACTATAATATCGCTCCGATATTCTGCGTCGGGGTATTACAGCTTTTTTGGTATCAGAGCCTAGGTTATTCTTAAATATAGGATGATCTAGGTTTGACCTGCCTTAACTTAGAGTCTAAATTCCATACCTATGTAAGATGGGTAGAACCAAGGGTAATAAGATAAAATAAACTCACACACGCACAAACTTAGTGCAACCTCAATATCTTACATTTAAATTATCTTTTGAAGGAACTTAAACCATAACAATGGCAGCGGAGCGTGCTCAACTCTGAGATATGCAACACAAAATTCAGCAACATACACAGGCATTACTCCAGGCTGTTGGAGCTAATAATAACAATAACCGAGGAGCTGGAGAACTACACTGGAATTTCCACAATCTGAATCCGCCTCGTTTCAGTGAGACCACTGACCCCGACGTGGCAGAGAATTGGCTTAAGGAGATTGAACGTATTTTCCGCGTTATGCAGTGTGCAGATGTGGACATGTTCTTACTTGCAATATTTCAACTTGAACGGAACGCCCGTGCGTGGTGGGAGTCCGTT
Organism: Colocasia esculenta; assembly: GCA_014218235.1. NCBI lineage: Eukaryota > Viridiplantae > Streptophyta > Magnoliopsida > Alismatales > Araceae > Colocasia > Colocasia esculenta. The sequence continues at coordinate 99,460,666 of CM024761.1, read as the reverse complement.
GAAGCCACAAGGGCAGACACACAATTCACATGGGAGGAATTCAAAGAACATTTCAATTCCAAGTATTTTTCTGAAAGAGTCGAGGAGAGAAAGGCCTCTGAATTTGCAGCATTGAAGCAGAGGCACCTTACAGTCGCCAAATATGAAGCACAGTTTTCTTGATAGCTTGTCAGCACAGAGAATATGAAGGTAAGGTGATTCCTTAATATGCTTAAGCCTTCTTATATTACTCAACTCGCACTTCTGGATATTCAGACATATGCTGAATTGGTTAAGAAGGCTCAACTACTAGAAGATGCGACCGATGTCACTGATCGCATCAAGGGTAGATTGGTCAAGAAGCAACCAACATCAGGTTCCTCAAGCAAGCCCACAAATGGCAAAAAGCGGCCGTTCAACATCACTGGAGGGCCGAAACTATTGGGTTTTCATTCTAATGTTTATAACAACATGTTTTTGATGATGAACAATCTTAATTGAGGTTTGATACATGACAAATCACTTGATGCAAATTTGATCTATTATGTATTCATAATATCTCACTATACGTGTTTGATCATGTAGGTATGAATGCATATAGCCAAGCTATCACAAAACAAGAGAAACAGATCAAGAAAGCATTGAAATCTGTCACATGTCGACAGACCCCAAGGTGCCTGTCGACAGATGTGTACTAGCAGAAAACACCAAGTTCAGGAAACAGCCATATGTCGACAGATGCCCAGTCGGCTGTCGACAGATGCACTCAGGAAACTGTCCACCCGAAATCCTAGACTTCTGTGTTTTGTAAAATTGTTGCTACCTGTCGACAGATGATCAAGGCCTGTCGACAGACGTAGAGAATCTTCAGATACGGAAACCTTCCAAGTTACCAAAGATGGTGTTTCCAACTCCCATGTCTCTCCATATGTAAACACCACTATATAAGCAACTATCTAAAGCAAATCCCATATAGAAGCAGCCACCACCAAAACCCTAAAGCAAGTCCAAGCACAAGAAGTGTTGTTGCTGCTCTGCTTCAACCTGCTGCTCAGAGATAGAAAGATCCATTGATCCAGCAGTACTGCAGATAGAACGTCGTGGATTCAAGCTTCTCCATCGATCTGAATCCATCAAGATGAAGTTTGAACTCCATCCAGACGTTCCCCAGAAGAGTTCTCAATGAGGATTCATCCCTTCCACTCAGAACTGTTCCTGATTTCTTTCTTCTATCATATGTGTATGTGTGATTGTGTTTCAAGCAGTCTTTGTGCTTGATACACGTGGGTGTGTTGTTCTGATCGTGGGTGCACATCAGATAACACGTGTGTGTGAGTTGTAGTCACCAAACTAGCTCATAAGCAGTCTATTCTGCGTGTGTGTGTAGACCGTGGATGTAGGATACACAAGTTGTGTACTCCGAACCACGCAAATCTTCGTGTCTTGTGGTTTGAACATTTCTACGTTAGATGTTTGATAGGCACGTTGCTTCTATACGCTCTAGATAGATTGTCCTTCCATCTACACATCACCAACACACATCTAGGTTTTACTTTCATTCCTTTGCAAGTTCAGAAAGTCTGTGTTGTGATTAAAAGGGTTGTAGTAAATTTTTAATAGACAGTAATCTATTCAACCCCCCTTCTAGATTACCATATAGGGAATTCCGCAACCTTTCAATTGGTATCAGAGCCGAGTTTCTCCGATTTACTATTTTACTTGTTTGATCTTACGATCAGGAGATTCACGGTCTAATGGAATCTAACAAGGGGTACATGGCCGAGGGACACTCAGTGACCAGGCCACCCTTCTTTGATGGCACTGACTATCCATATTGGAAAAATCGTATGCTGGTGTTTCTAAGAGCACAAAACTACGAATTGTGGAAAATAGTCAGCAAAGGAGCATACTCCCTACCTCAGGATGAAGATACTTGGACCAAGGACCAGATCGCAAAGGGGACACTCAATTGGAGCGCCCTCAACATGATGCAGTGCGCGGTCCACCCCAAGGAATACTCAAGAGTCTCCACGTGCACCTCAGCAAAAGAGATGTGGGACAAACGTGAGTTGATCTACGAAGGTACGTCTCAGGTAAGGGAATCCAATGTAAGCATGTTGGTTTCAGAATATGAAATGTTTAAAATGAATAATGATGAGACCATCTCTGACATGTTTGCAAGATTCATGCTTATTATAAATGGTCTAAAGGGTCTTAAGAAAGAATACTCAGAGAGTGATTTGGTGAGGAAGATACTTCGGTCTCTTCCATCCTCATGGAACACCAAAGCCACTGTCATTGAGGATTCTAAAGATCTCTCTATAATGAAAGTGGATGAATTGATTGGTTCTCTAATGACCTATGAACTCAATCTTAAAAGAAAGGAAACTAAAGAGAACCCAAGGAAGTCTATTGCCTTAACAGCATCCAAGAAAATTTCTTCAGGTTCCAAAAAGGGTGCTCAATAGGAAAGCAATGAGTCTGAAACCTCTAGTGATAGTGAGAATGATGAGATGGCCATGCTCACTAGACAGTTCAAAAAATTTTTGAAATTTAAAAGGAGAGGTTCAGGTAACTCTAAAACATTCGAAAAGAAAGATTTCTCAAATAGATTTGATTCCACTAACAAAAAATCTGATGTTGTTTGTTATGAGTGCAAGAAGCAAGGGCACATGAGAGGAGAGTGCCCCGAGCTCAAGAAAGACAAATTCACCTTCAAGAAAGCCAAGGCAATGATGGCCACTTGGAGCGATGAAGACGAAGATGAAAACAATCAAGCTACCTCGGGAGATGATGAAGTTTAGTGTCTCATGGCACGAAGTGATGACTCCAATGAGGTAAACTCTTCCTTTAAAACTTATTCTGTTAATGAATGGGAAGAAGCTTACACTGTCTTATTTGAAAAATTATGTGAATTTAAGTCTGAAAATAAAGCACTCAAGAAGAAAATCAATTCCCTTGTTCATGAAACTAACAATAATAAACAGATTCAATCGTTGAATAAGGAAATTGAATTGATGAAAATTGATGAACAAACACACAGTGAGGAAATGGATAGCATGAAACTTAAACTCCAAGAAGTTCAAAAGGAAAAAGATGATCTAATGAACTGCCTTGAGTCTCTTCAAAGTGAGCATGAAAAGCTAAAGGAAAAATTGGAAAGAGCTGAAAAAGAGATAAAAGGAAAATTTGAAGCCCTTACTACCATGGTAAAGGGAAAACAGAATCTAGATGCAATTTTAGGATCCAATGTTTTTGTTGCAAGGCATGGGATAGGGTATCAACCAGTAAAACAAAAAGAAATTGGCAAAAATCTGTTAACCTCTTTCATTGATCCTAGCCCATGTTCAAGCAAACAAAACCCTTCAAAGAACAAGAAAAATCAAACCAAGGGTAAGAAATAGGAACCTAAAGTCACTAAGTTTGTTGCAAGTCAAAGTGAAGAATTTGCCACAGGCCCCAAACAGGGCTGTCGACAGGACAAACTTCAGGCTCCCAATGCTAGACTAACAAGGCAACAAAAAGGAAAAATGCCTATGCATGCTCCAAAGAACATCAAGCCCACTGTTGTCAATAAACCATCATCATGCAATATCTGTAAAAAGATTGGGCACAATGAAAAACAATGCTGGAACAATCCAAATAAACAAAAATTCAAACAAGTTTGGATTCCGAAGCATTTACTGTTTGGCATGAATGATACATTGGCACCCAAAGTAATTTGGGTACCAAAACCTCTTGTCTAATCCACATGTGCAGGAATGCCTAGCAGCCCACAATCAAAACAAATGGTACTTGGACAGTGGGTGCTCGAGGCATATGATGGGCGATAAAGGAAAATTCTGTATGCTCGTGGAAAAAGATGGAGGTCAAGTCATTTTCGGAGGTAACAATAAAGGCCAAATCATCGACTCAGGTAAGGTTGGTAAGTTTGCATCTAACTCAATAGACAATGTATTGCTTATTGATGGCCTTCATCACAATTTGCTTAGTATAAGTCAATTGTGTGATAAGGGTCATAAAATTGTCTTTGAATCTAATTCATGTCAAATTCTTGATAAGGAAACAGGAAGTCTGAAATTTTTTGGAAAAAGAATAAATAATATCTATATGGTTGACTTAGATGATCCAGAAAATGATAATTTGTGTCTTGTAGCAAACAAACAGGATGAGCTTACATTGTGGCATTGTAGGCTTGGTCATGCAAGTTATAATGTGTTGCACAAGATCATGAGGCTCAAATTGGTAAGTGGACTTCCTGAAATTTCTTTTAACAGGAATGAAAATTTTTGTGATGCATGTGCACAGGGAAAACAAACCCGAAAATCCTTCAAATCAAAAGCACCGGTGAGTACTTCTAAATCCTATGAACTGTTGCACATGGACCTATTTGGACCTACGAGAACATTGAGGCTCAATGGCAAACGATATGGTTTTGTCATTGTAGATGATTTTTCTAGGTTCACTTAGGTAAAATCTTGGCTCACAGGAATGAAGCACTGAAAGTATTTGAAGAATTTTTTAATAAGATTGAGCATGGAAATGTCAACAAAATATGCTCCATCCGCACTGATCATTGGGGAGAGTTTGACAACAACTCCTTTTCTGATTTCTGTAGGAACCAAGGGATAGAACACTTGTTCTCCTCCCCAAGAACTCCAAAGCAAAATGGGGTTGTGGAGAGAAATAATAGAACCTTGGTGGAGATGGCTCGTACACTTCTGGTCGAAAATCAACTTGCAAGAACCTTTTGGGCAGAAGCGCTAAACACATCATGCTACATTCTTAACAGGGCCATGGTAAGACCTGTGTTCAAGAAAACTCCCTACGAACTCCTGAAAGGTAAGAAACCCACTATTGGGTATTTCATAGTTTTTGGCTCAAAAGTGTTCATACATAACAATGATAAAAATGATTTGGACAAGTTTGAAGTCAAAAGCGATCAAGATATTTTTCTGGGATACTCAGAACACTCTAGAGCCTATAGGGCGTTTAATCTTAAAACTCGAACAGTGGAAGAAACTCCACATGTTATTTTTGATGAATCTCAAACCAAGCCTAATATTGCAAATGCTTACAGGGTTGATGAAACTAAAGGAACAACACTTGGGGAACTACAAAGAAAAGGAAAAGAAAACTCTAAAGTTGTTTCAAAAACAAAGAATGGATTTCTTCGTAGGTTCATCTATTCAGAAATCAAGAAGATGTACCTGACCAAGATCCACAAGAGGAAGAACCTCAACTTGAATCTCCTCAAGCACTCCCTCCTCCAGAACAACCTCCTTAATTGCAAGATCAACCCGGGCCTTCAACAGTAACTAATGTGAGGTACTCCAAAGATCACCCACTTGAGAATGTGATACGAGATATAAATGATTCAGTTCAAACTAGATCTCAGGTTAATCAAATAGTTGAACAGGACCATTTAGCTTTTGTCTCTCAAGTGGAACCAAAAAATGTTGAAGAAGCCTTAAAAGAAAATTCATGGATTGATGCTATGCATGAGGAGCTTGGGCAATTTCAGAGATACAACGTCTGGAGTTTAGTTCCTAAAACCCCTGAAATGTCTGTCATAGGTACAAGATGGGTCTTTAGAAACAAACTAAATGAAGAGGGTAAAGTGGTGAGAAACAAGGCTAGACTGGTTGCAAAGGGATATAATCAGGAATTCGGTGTGGACTTTGAAGAATCCTTTGCACCTATAGCTAGGCTAGAAGCAGTTAGAATATTGCTAGCATATGCATACTCAAACAAGTTCAAGTTGTTTCAAATGGATGTTAAAATTGCCTTCTTGAATGGCTACATCAAAGAGGAAGTCTATGTTTCTCAACCACCTGGCTTTGAGGATCATAATAAACCTAACCATGTCTTTAAATTGCACAAAGCTCTTTATGGTCTGAAACAGACACTCCGAGCTTGGTACGACAGACTAAGCACGTTTCTGGTAAGCAAAAACTACTCAAGAGGTAAGGTAGACCAAACTCTCTTCACAAAGAAAGTTCGCACTCATATCATTGTTGTTCAAGTTTATGTGGACGACATTATATTTGGCTCTACTAACCCTTCACTGTATGAGGAATTTTCCAAACACATGCACAGTGAATTTGAGATGAGTCTAATGGGGGAGTTTCAATTCTTTCTTAGTTTGCAGGTTAAGCAATTGGAGGATGGCTTCTTCATAAACCAAGAAAAATATGTCAAAGAGCTACTGAAAAGGTTTCAGTTTGAACAAGATAAGCCTGCCTCAACACCCATGAGCACAAGTATAAAACTGGAAAATGATGAGAAAGGTAAACCGGTAGATGCCAAACAATTCTGAGGTATGATTAACTCACTCCTTTATCTTACTGCAAGTAGACCGGACATTCAATTCAGCGTTTGCCTTTGTGCTAGATACCAATCTAGTCCAAAGGAAAGCCATTTAATTGCAGTTAAGAGAATATTCAGATATCTCTCAAGTACGTATGACTTGGGTCTTTGGTATCCAGCAGGTAGTAGCTTTGACTTGATTTCATATTCAGATGCTGACTATACTGGATGTAAAATTGACAGGAAAAGCAGTAGTGGATATTGCCAAATTCTTGGTGGTTGCATGGTTACGTGGGCATCCAAGAAGCAACACTCGGTTGCACTCTCCACTGCAGAGGCAGAATATGTTGCTGCAGGGAGTTGTGCGGCACAAGTGTTGTGGATAAAAAGTCAATCGTGTGACTATAACATCGACATTGGATGCACACCTATCCTATGTGACAACACTAGTGCAATCAATCTATCAAAGAATCCCATTCAACACTCTAGGACAAAACACATAGAAATTCGTCATCATTTCTTGAGAGATGAGGTAGCCAACAAAACCTTAGAGATTAGCTTCATACCCACTGAAAAACAATTGGCTGACATCTTTACCAAACCTCTAGCTGACGATAGATTCACCACACTGAGGAGAAGAGAATTGGGCTTGTGCAAACTGCAATGAAACTCATCCATATACTAAGCATATGTCCCTTGTGTGCACCCACTATGAGGTATATCAAATGGTGATTTGTGGAAGAACAAGTCATGCTTGTTTGGAAACATTCATTATGCGTGAGAAAAGATTCTCTGCCACGTATCCATAGTTATGTTGCATGAAAAGGTCATGTACATTCTATAAGGAATTAGTTTCTTTACATTCTTGCCCATTCTGTATTCATTTTGAAGGATTGAATATCATCATGGTCTGTCTTCCTACATACTCTGGTGTGTTTATTTGATTGGTCTAGTTGTGCAAGTGTGTCTTGATTTTCTTAACTGTTTGTGTACACATGAGCACACACACTATAGGGGAGCTAGTTCCGGTTAGATGGTTGTCATCGTGAAGGAAATCACTCATCCTTTTTGTACCTTCAATTTCCTCACATGCAATGGTCATTTCATTCTTCATTCTAACCTTAAACTGGCTTTGCACAGGCATCTATCGACAGTCCTCATTCACTTTGTCGACAGCTCAGGCCCCACAAAACACAGATTCTGCACTCTGTGTGCATTTGTCGACAGACAAAAATCCATCTGTCGAATGGTATGCACAGGTTCTGTTATCCCTGACTGGCCAATCTTCTGCCTGTGTGCATCTGTCGACAGATGAAATTTCATCTGTCGACAGACCACAACAGATTCTGACATCCTGACCGGGCAACACTCTGTCTGTGTGTAGCTGTCGACATGCTTTTTCTAGCTGTCGACAGACACCTTCAATCAAGGAAATTCATGCTTATTTCACAACACACTTCTTGAGCAGGTTCATGTCTTTCAACGAAGGTGTCTATTCGGTGATTATACATGTTTGACTCCATCATATTCACATGATATTAATGTTATTCCCTAAACCACCATGATTTTGACATAATACTCATGAATGAGTCTAGGTTATATCATTCTGAAAACATTGAACTATCTTAGAGGATAAACACCTAACTCTCTTGAATAATCTCCTTGTAGGCCAACACTATTCTCAAGTAACTTGAAAAGTTTTATGGTCATTGAACTTTATGTCTAATATTGATTGCTAATCATATACATTCTTTGATCTTGAGTTTTAATCTAAAATGGAGAAAAGCTACCTATTTCTGAAAAACAACAAAAATTAGACAAAATTCAATCAAACATTTGGATAAAGGTAGAGCAATGATGTGTATTGCTGAGTAACCGGGGAGATGGGCATCACAAATGTCTGCACTCGCATCAAAAAGCTATCTCATCATCTCTATACAACAGTATGATGGACACTTCCACTGAGTAACTGGGGGTACGGGCACTTGTCATGTCTATCCTCACGTCAAAAGGTGTGAAGTTCTCTTAATTACCACTTTTCCCATTGCATTCATTCATTGCAAACAAAGAAAAACTGAAATAGAGTGAAGCCTCCACTGTGTCTCAACTCACGGGGTCATTGGTGTTTTTGGTTATCAAGAAATTTAGATGTTCATTTCAATCATCATTTGATCATCATAAACTAGGGACAGTGTTGTTCTACAATGTTCTTAATCAAACAAGGGTAATGGTGTCTTTTCTCAATGTCCGTAAGATGTTCTCTTAATGCTCTAACTTGAAACTCCTTGAGTATTATGTTTAAACCATTTATGTCAATGGGATGGCTTTCATATCCGTGCATATGATAGGTTCCAATGTGTGTTCACCTATTTTACACCTTATATATACATCGTGTATGCACTGCTCAGAAGTTCCTCTTCAAAATCCAAACAAACAACAGTCTGGCATACTTTTCGATGTTGTCAAAAGGGGGAGAACCTCAATTGTGCACTAATTGAATATTTTGTCATCATCAAAAAGGGAGAGAATGTTGGGTTTTCATTCTAATGTTTATAACAACATGTTTTTGATGATGAACAATCTTAATTGAGGTTTGATACATGACAAATAGCTTGATGCAATATTTGGTCTATAATGTATTCATAATATCTCACTATACGTGTTTGATCATATAGGCATGAATGCATATAGCCAAGCTATCATAAAACAAGAGAAACAGATCAAGAAAGCACTGAAATCTGTCACCTGTCGACAGACCCCAAGGTGCATGTCGACAGATGTGTACAGGCAGAAAACACCAAGTTCAGGAAACAGCCATCTGTCGACAGATGCCCAGTTTCTGTCGACAGATGCACTCAGGAAACTGTCAACCCGAAATCCCAGACTTCTGTGTTTTGCAAAACTGTTGCTACCTGTCGACAGATGATCAAGGCCTGTCGACAGACATAGAGACTCTTCAGATACGGAAACCTTCCAAGTTACCAAAGATGGTGTTTCCAACTCCCACGTCTCTCCATATGTAAACACCACTATATAAGCAACTATTTGAAGCAAATCCCGTATAGAAGCAGCCACCACCAAAACCCTAAAGCAAGTCCAAGCACAAGAAGTGTTGTTACTACTCTGCTTCAACCTACTGCTCAGAGATAGAAAGATTCATATATCCAGCAGTACTGAAGATAGAACATCGTGGATTCAAGCTTCTCCATCTATCTGAATCCATCAAGATGAAGTTTGAACTCCATCCAAACGTTCCCCAGAAGAGTTCTCAATCAGGATTCATCCCTTCCACTCAGAACTCTTCCTGCTTTCTTTCTTCTATCATATGTGTATGTGTGATTGTGTTTCAAGCAGTCTTTGTGCTTGATACACGTGGGTGTGTTGTTCTGATCGTGGGTGCACATCAGATAACACGTGTGTGTGAGTGGTAGTCACCGAACTAGCTCATAAGCAGTCTATTCTGCGTGTGTGTGTGGACCGTGGATGTAGGATACACAAGTTGTGTACTCCGAACCACGTAAATCTTCGTGTCTTGTGGTTTGAACGTTTCTACGTTAGATGTTTGATAGGCACGTTGCTTCTATACGCTCTAGATAGATTGTCCTTCCATCTACACATCACCAACACACATCTAGGTTTTACTTTGATTCTGTTGCAAGTTCAGAAAGTCTGTGTTGTGATTAAAAGGGTTGTAGTAATTTTTTAATAGACAGTAATCTATTCAACCCCCCTTCTAGATTATCATATAGGGAATTCCGCAACCTTTCAGAAACAAGAAAGGAAGCATAGGATACCTATTCCCCCGAACACCAACAAGACCAACTGCGAGCATTGTGATAAACCTGTCACACTGCCGCTGAATGCTGCAGGAAAGCAAGCGCTTGTCTACGTTGCGGAAATTGCAATCATCACATTGCCGAGTGCCCTGTGCTGAAGGAACAGGAGAAGGAAAAACGTCCGATGGGACAAAGGAAGCCAGGCAGATTGCAGGCCTACATGAAATGGAGACCACCGAAGAAAGTGGAGCTGTCGTAGTACTTTACCAATCTTTTCCCAATCAGCATTTGTATTGTTTGATACTGGCGCAACCCATTCATTCATATCACAAGCATTTGCTGATACATTAAATGAAAAGCCTACATCTATGGCATTTGAATTACCTGTCACTACCCCACTGAGAGAAAAAGCTAAACTAAGTAAGTATTTTCCATTAGCTGATGTAAGGATTGGTGAACTCAATTTGAGAGCCGATCTAATCTGTATGCCCATGGAGGGCTACGATGTTATTCAGAGAGCCGATTGGCTGTACACATACGGGGCTATCGTAGACTGTAGAAGAGGGAAGATCTCCTTTAGTGAATTCCCTAAATTGACCTTCACGGGACGTAGACACAAGAGGCACTTGTCTCTCGTCTCTGCTATAAAAGAAGAAACATGATAAGAAAGGGATGTGTGGCATTTCTTGCCGCCATTGTTGTTGAAAAGAAAGCATCTAAGATATTAGACATACACATAGTGGAAGAATACCCCGACGTGTTCCACGATGAGCTGCCAGGCATTCCATTAGAGAGAGATGTAAATTTCTTAATTGATCTAACACCTGGAGCTGCACCGGTATCATGCCAACCCTATAGAATGTCCCCGGCTGAATTGAATGAATTGAAAGAACGATTAATGGAGTTGCTGGAAAAGGGTTTTATCCGACCAAGTACTTCTCCTTGGAGAGCACCAGTATTGTTTGTCAAGAAGAAGGACAGATCCATGAGATTATGCATCGACTATAGGTAGTTGAATCATCTGACTCTCAAGAATAAATATCCACTACCTCGTGTCAACGAGTTGTTTGATCAAATACCAGGAGCTAAATATTTCTCTAAGATTGACCTTAGATCGGGATTTCATCAGATGAGAATAAAGGATGCAGATATTTACAAGATAACTTTCATGAGCAGGTATGGTCATTATGAATTTGTAGTCATGCCTTTTGGACTAACCAATGCTCCTGTAGCTTTTATGCAATTGATGAACATCTTTTATCGGCCCTACCTCGACAAATTCGTTGTGGTATTTATTGATGATATTCTTATCTATTCCAAGACCAAGGAAGAGCATGAGGATCATCTGAGGATCGCTCTCCAGATCTTGCAGGACAACAAGCTCTACGCCAAATTGTGCAAGTGTGAATTCTGGCTCGAGGAGGTATCATTTCTAGGCCACGTTATATCCAAGGATGGTATCGCTGTCGATTCTTTCAAGGTTGAAGTTGTGCTAAATTGGGAGAGACCGACTAATGTTACCGAGATCAGAAGCTTTCTTGGACTGGCTGGTTATTACAAACGGTTCATAAAAGACTTCTCCAAGATAGTTGTACCTCTTACTCACCTTACGTGAAAAGAGAACCCCTATGCTTGGAGCAAGGAGTGCGAGAAGAGCTTCCAGACCTTGAAGCAACTCTTGACATCTACACCTGTCCTCGCATTGCCAATCGAGGGCGAAGGATTTTCAGTCTACACTGATGCATCTGGAATCGGTCTAGGCTGCGTGTTAATGAGAAGGTGATAGCTTATTTTCAAGGCAGTTGAAGAAACATGAAGTTAATTATCCTGTCCATGATTTAGAACTAGACGCAGTGGTATTTGCACTCAAGATCTAGAGGCATTACCTGTATGTACCTATTTTCTCAGAAAGAGCTTAATATGAGACAAAGGAGATGGCTGGAGTACTTGAAAGATTTTGATTTCAACATTCAATATCACCCAGGCAAAGGTAATGAAGTAGCTGATGCACTTAGTAGGAAGCCAGTAGCTTCACTATCTTATTTAGTCATGGGCGAGATGCCATTACTTGAGCAATTCGCCAGTCTGGATCTGAACATCGAGCAGAGGAGTGATCAGATGTTAGTGGATAATCTTGGAGCTCAACCTGACATCTTTGTCGAGATCAAAGAGTAGCAGGCTAATGATCAATTCCTAGTCCGAGTTAGGGAGACCATAGCTGACAAACCTGATTTCTCCATCTCTGAGGATGGGAGGATATTATTCAAAGCCTGGACATGTGTGCCTGACAATGAAGAGTGGAAGAGGAAGCTGATGGACGAAGCCCACAAGACCAAGTATACAATTCACCCAAGCACAACCAAGATGTACCAAGACATGAAAAGGTCATTTTGGTGGCCCAACATGAAGCGTGAGGTGGCTGAGCATGTCGCGCAATGCCTCACCTGTCAGCAGGTAAAAGCAGAACACCGTCGTCCTGTAGGTGCACTTAGACCCCTGGACATACCTGAATGGAAGTGGGAAAGCATCGGAATGGATTTCATCATGGGTTTACCCCAAACTCATGGTGGACTCGATGCTATATGGGTTATTGTGGACCGATTGACTAAGTCTGCACATTTCCTTGCAATTAAGAGTACATGCAGCGTGGATGTACTTGCAGCCCTGTATGTAAAAGAAATAGTAAGATTACATGGAGTCCCCATGTCCATTATCTCAGATCGTGATCCAAGATTCACTTCTAGATTTTGGAAGGGACTTCAGACAGCATTGGGCACCAAGCTAAATTTCAGCACAGCATTTCACCCACAGACGGATGGGCAGACGGAAAGAACTAATCAAATAGTGGAAGATATGCTGCGAGCTTGCACCATAGACTTTGAAGGGTATTAGAATGAGCAGCTATCCCAGATTGAATCTGCCTACAACAATAGTTATCAGGCCAGCATTAAGATGACACCATTCGAAGCACTGTAAGGCAGAAGTTGCAGATTGCCAGTGTGTTTGAATGATGTTGGTGAACAGCAATGGTTGGGACTAGATATGGTGCAAAACACTAGCAGGGATATACAAATTATAAGAGATAGGATTAAGATAGCTCAGTCTAGGCAGAACAGCTACGCTGATAAAAAAAGAAGAGATTTAGAATTTCAGATCGGAGATCATGTGATGCTGAAGGTATCCCCGACCCGAGGATTTCAATGGTTTGGGATGAAAGGCAAGCTAAGACCAAGATTCATAGGTCCATTTGAGGTATTGGAATGAGTTGGCGAGGTGGCGTATCGACTGGCACTACCTCCCAAATTCTCAACAATACACAATGTTTTCCATATGTCAATGCTGAGAAAGTACGTGTATGACCCGTCACACGTAATCAACTATGATGATATCATTTTGAACAAAGATATGGCCTATGAAGAAAGGCCAGTGAAGATCTTGGACAAGAAGATGCAACAACTTCGGAATCGATCTATACCCGTGGTCAAGATACTGTGGAGAAATCATGAAGTCGAAGAAGCCACGTGGGAACCCGAAGCAACCATGAGATGGAATTATCTGGAGTAATTCAGTAAGTTACTCTTCCTCTCACGATCATATGAATTTGGGGACCAAATACCTTTTAAGACGGGGAGGATGTAGCACCCTGGATTTTTAAATCCAAATAAAATAAGGTTTTTAAATAAATAAATGGGATAAATAGATTTAATTGGAATAAAGTAAGGATAAATGTAATTTAAGGGAATTAAATCAATACCTACTAAGCTAAATTGTTAATTGGTTAAACTAGTGGTCCAAACCTAACAGATTGGGCCCAATTGTGAAAAGCCCATCATGGGAGGAGAGGTAATTAAGTGAAATTCGTATCTAATTAATTAATAAATAGAAATGGGTTTAAATAAATACTAAATAACCCATAAATATCCAAAAGAAGAGTTCTATACCTATCCTAACCCATTACCCACGAAATTAGCCCTCTCCTCATCCTACTAGGTAGATAATGGCAAGGAAAATTGGAGATAATTATTAATTTTTGGAGTTTGAAGAAGAGAGAAGAGTTTGAAGATGGTTGGACTCTTTAAACATAGAAAACACCTCAATCTCTGCCCTATCACCCCCTAGATCATTGTTGGAGCTCTGGAGGACGTAGGAGAAGGCTGTGGACGAAGGAGCAAGGAAGGAGAAGGCTAGAACAAGGAAGGTTTTTCTATCTTCTTTTCGTCATCAAGCCCTAGGACCTAAAACGAGTGAAAGGAAGAAAATATCTCAAGCACAAATCATGAAACTTTAACACTAGGTATCCCTCATGATCCTCTACAAAAACCCTCTAGTTTCGTTATTTTTCGTTCATCTATGAGGGAGAATTAATTCTGTGAATTCCTATCGTCATCTTATACCCGAACCCTTTTGTTTACCTTAGATCCATGCTTATACTCGATCTCATGCCATGAGAATATTCTCACAAATACTACTTGTTACTAGCTTTCAAACGCAACCTTTGTCATATTAGATCTGAACAAAGCAAAGGTTCCTTTTTGATCGAACCAGAATACAATGACAGAACTCCATAATATGATATGGAAAGAAAGAACGTAGAACCTAAAAGGATAATGGAAATGGAAATTTCTAATCCTCAAATTGAGTTGGATCAAAAACAAAAAAAAATAGAAAGTCAAAGTTTTATTTCTACAATAGATCGTGGGATATGTTTTTATCTTCTCATTCGAGATATTTTATTGGGCGATTACCTACTACTGAATCTAATGAGGTAAAATTATAAAATATATTATATTAGAATAATATATATATATATCAAATTATATAAATATATATATATAAATAAAGGAGTTTCCCCTATTTGCTCTAATTTCTATCCTATATTCGTTGCCAATTAAATTATTTTTCCATGACTGTGCATGATTAGGTTACCGAAGATCAACCTATTCAAAGCATGCCTTACATGTAATTACTTTCTAATTAAACATTCTCAGTGATAGATCTCCATGTTTTCTATCGATTAAAACTTGTTTCATGATTTTTGGACCATCATGCGATTTGATATGAATTTTTAATGTGCATTGTGTTGTGTTGTATGGCTTGGACCTAAATTGGAAAAGGGACCTGCCATCAGCTAGAGCTCGGGCCGAGGCTCGTGACGGCCCGATAGGTCGCATTCTCAACCTCATCGGGACAGGATATTGTGTCGCATTCTTAATGCGATGGGGACCAATGTTGCGACCTGTTCAGCAAGTCGGCCCGATCTGGACGTGCCTCCGACCTATCGTGACATGCACACACGTCGTCGCGTCGGTGTCTCGACTGGCACCCAATCGCGTCAGATCAACCCATCGCAACCTGAACATGACGGGTAGGCTCGTCGCGACCTGACTAGTCAACGCGTCGGTCACCCTCGTCGCGACCTTAACGTGACAGCAACTGACATCGCAACCTGACTATTGCGGCCAGAACCCTGAATTACCATTATAATCCTAGTATTAATGACATATAAGCCCTAATTAACCCCAATTAAGTATTGTCAAGATAAATTTCGACTTGTTAAACATAAATGGATAAATCTCCATGAAATTCATTAATTTTAAAAGTATATGCACAACCATACATGCTCTCTTGATTTCTTACACTTGCACACACTTAACAATCTTGTTTGCCATTAAACTCTATTAAATTACTCAATAATGTATCTGGTAATTAAGTTAAATTAATTACTAATTTTTCTATTTAAATAATTACACTTGTTTTTGTTTTACTCGTGCGTTTTGTATACCATTACCGCTCCCTCGGCCTTCGAGCACTCGAGGCACGACGAACCCTAGTTTTTACACACTCTTGATAAGGACCACCTCTCCACCGGGAATACTCCCGACTGTGCCAGGGACTCCTTGTCAAGACCTTCGTAAGTCTTCTTGGCTTTGGCGTACGTCCTTAGCCGACGAGCTGGTAGTACACTAAAACCCGTTACCCCTTAGGGATCAGCACGATCCATGGCCTTACTGTGTTTCCTTCTTACCTTGGGATCACGCCGGACCATCTGGCACGTGTTCACTGCACGGATAATGGGCAGTGGTGACTTCTACAAGACTTTCGGTACCCGACCTGGTGCCGTGCAACTATTACTATGGTGGTTTAATGACATTATACGATTATACGGCTATGTCATCTATTATCTCCTTACTCTCATTTATTCACTTTCACTCTACACTCTCATCTAGTTCATCTACTACTCTCATCTATTCTTGGTACTCTATTTGGCCATCAAATTGATTGTCTATGATAACAAACATGACTATTCTATGCAACATTATAAGGGCCCGATCTGGTCCTTGGGAGAAGCACCTGGAAGGCTATAACTTGCGGGGGTCTAATGATCTGGGTGATGGCATACACCTAACGCATGACACGCAAGATTTGATCTATGGCAATCAATCAATCATTTGTTTGTTACTTGAACTCGAGGGTTGAAACAATACCGACCCATACTTGCTATCGTGACTAGTTTACTTGCTATCTCGTGATATGGCCAATTCTTGTGATGTTATACTCTCGTGAATGCGCTATTGTTTCACATTATCTTGTTACGTCATTCTCTTGACTATACATGACTACTCGTTCTAGTATCCTACCTCATAAAGACATTAAACACTTAAAGCATGCTTGTTTTTACGAGATATTAAGTCCCACTGGGTGTTATTAGCTCACCATGCGTATTTATTTCATGTGTTTTAGGTGAGTCGGATGGATATGACCACACTCATGAGGATGGGATTGATGAGGATGTTGCTCAGGAGTGACCCGATCAGCTATTATGGCATCATAGATAGTTAGATTAGTAGTCATTTAGTCATTATGTATTAGTTTGGATTTCCATAAAGTACTCTGGGCCCTAGTTATGGCTCTGATAGTTGGATGTAATAGAAGTTTGATGGAATATTATTGAAGTTGGAGTTATTTGATATTAATCCAATTGTGCAATGGTTTGTCATTTATTTCTCACTCGGTACTATTTAATAACTGTAATATCGCTCCGATATTCCGCGTCGGGGTGTTACAGTACTGGTACTGTGGCAAGTACTGGGTAAACTACAACTACTCTGCCAACCACAACTGTTGGACGTGCCTTATCAGGCAATCCCTCCTATAGTGGCCTGGCAACCCACAAGTGTAACAGGTCACTTCTTTTTTTTTTTGAATGAGGCTATACCTAGCATGAATGATATGGAAGTCGTGGCTCCGATATCGTGAGAGCTAGGTAGATTTTTATATATGATAAGACATAAAGGGAAAGGATTACAACGAGGGCCTGGGCACAACGCAAGCTACCCTATGCAGAGAGTCAAATAAATTGATGCATCAGCCTAAGAAACAAAAGTCTGCTCTGATCAGACCGCTTGGAAATCAGTCCGCAAGATTTTCAGCTGAGTTTAAGCGTTAGAGTGAGCTCCGTGTTCTAACTCATGGTTGGCATGGCATCGGTTCCGGAGGGACATACGGGCCAGCCATATTTTTGTATAGTTGACACAAATCCTCGGAGGACAAAGACTAAGCTTCCCTGCCACCATCGAGAAGGTTTTTGACTTGGTATTGGGCAGGAAGGTAGATCATGTGACCTTTTAAAGTTGTCTCCGAGTGAGGCTGTACAGGTGCTGCCACTTTGTGCACAGCAGGTGGATAACATGGGGCATGGTGCCCTGTTGAGGTCTAGTTGCAGTCATGCGTATCTCTCCTCTTTTAGTCTTTTTTCGCAGTGCATCGGCGAAGGACATGCGCGGAGCTGACGGGGATGCATCAGCAGAGGACGGCGAGGCTGCCATCCCGGACGGTGTTGGTGTAGTGTCATTGACATCAGGGGAAGAAGGTGGGGTTTCAACAGAAAACCCTTTCAGCATCTGAACAATCTGACCCGGGTTGTCTTGTAGGACATCATCATGCGTAGGTTGAGAGACAAAAGAGGAGGTTGGCGTCCAAGCAGGGCAGTAGCATTCTAGGCAGATGGTGAGTGAGGCTTTGGCATAGTTGTGTCCCCAGTTGGAGTGGCAAGGTCTATTGTGAGGATGGCACTAACTGCTGTGCCACCAGAAGACATAGGATCAGATTTTATCATCTCCATTAGCACTAGCACGTTCTAGAGCTTCCACAGGAGCAGTAGTATCTATGATGTCCGCCGATAGCATATCAGAGGCAGTTGGCACGGCTGCATGTGCCAATGGTTGCAGAGGAATATCATCGAGCACTTTGCAGTCATCATTTGACTCTGTGTTCTATGAAGCATCAATAACTTGCTGGCTGGGCATTTCATAAAACACCTCTTGCCTTCCTCTTTACAGTCATTATTTGACTCTATGTTCAGTAGCACGATCTATAGGTCACCTCTTGCCTTACTTGCTCGGCTCCCTGTTGGACTGACTACTCTACCAACCTTGACTGATGCTTCTGTTGTGGCCAATGTCACCCACACCCACGAGTGGTCATCTGCCCAAACCTCGAGTGTAGACCGGAGCTAGTCGAGCCGCGAGAAGAGGAAGAAGTCGTACTACCACGGCTGCCAGTGGGATGCTGGTATGGGGTGGTCCTAGAAGAACCACCTCCTTGCTTCTGTTGCTGCTGCTAATGCGGCGGCCAAGCCTCTCCTTCCAAGGCGGTGGCCTTAGCCACCGCCACTCCCAATGTGGCACACATGTGAGCTGTCACGCCCTGCCGTAGATCTGGTCTTAGTCTCATAATAAACTGCTCTGCATAAGCCTTCTCACTACTGGCTACATGGGAACATGCCTTAACAATCGTACAAACCTCTGATGATACTGCAAAACCATCAAGTTTCTCTGTTCCAACTAATGGAACTGATCTCGCCTCTCATGTCGATCATAATCGGGGAAGTACTCGCCGTGAAAGACCTCGAGGAACCGCTACCATGAAATCTGATCTATCCTTTGCCCATTGAAGGGTGTCTGCCTTTGAACTCTCCACCACTCATAGACTGGTCCCTTCAGCTGATATATCGCCAATCTCACCTGATCCTCCTCGGCGCACTCCATAGTCTCGAAAGTATGCTCCAACTCTCATCCTTGTCCAGATCATAGTCGTCAAAGAACGTTGGTGGTCGGAGATGTAGAAACCTCTCCAAAAAGGCGGTCCGCTCCTCAGCTTCTGTCATCCTCATACTGCCAACTAGGACACTCTCAGTACCTGACGCCTACTGTATAACTGGCTACACTATAGGTGGGTTTGGCTGCTGCTCTGGTACGCTGGGGGAGGTACTGGTGTCTGTCATGGCACTACCATCTGCCCAGTCTGGCATAGCCCCTGGAACATGGCCCTGGAAAACTACTCGGCCATAGGAATCATGGCCTCAAACTGTGGTGGTGGGGTACCACTACCGCTACTGCTCACCCTATGCTGCTGCTGCCGCCGGCTCCTGAGGCTGTGCTACAAACTCCTCTACTGACACACCCTCCTGAACCTCACCTGGTGCTGGCATTTCTGACTCACCCTGCTGCTCCATCAGCTCTCTGGTCTGCCTATGTCTGCGCGGAGCCATGTTCTGTACGACACACAACCAACAAGGTTAATGCTACTAACTCGGGCGGCTACCAGTGTACTTGTACTTCTGTTGGGACTTTTCCTATTGCTGTTTAAAACCACTACAAGTTCTGATAGACTCTCACTCTGATACCAACTGTAATGACCCCAAGAACCTGACCCTCGGCCCTAGCCGAGGGCCCGATTTTCACGGTCTCCACCCACGGATCCGGGGACCCAGAAGGGGTAAATACTAATCTAACAAAATATCTAAGGAAAATAAATGTCAACTACTGAACTAGAAGCACAGGCGAAAGTAAGAAAGGAAAGAGCAAGAGTACTGCGTATCGCTCTAGGCATAGTCCCAACACACACACGAGTACAAGTACGCAAGGGGAAGAATAGGGCCCTTAGGGGCATACCCTGAGGGTGACGTACAACTGGAAGTAAAGGGAAGCCCACTGCTAGCTACGGGACGACAACGACTGCCCTGCCTACAATGCCAGACACTCACCTAGTTGCTGTTGAGAAGTCTCACCTAGAAAAAGGAGGGATGAGCTTCACAACAGAAGCTCAGTAGGGACTACCAATCACCTACTGGCTATAAAAGGCAGGATAACAATTATGATTAATGTAAATGACAACAGTTCTATATGCTACTCTAGCGCAGGAAAGTGTGGAGGGAAAGCTAACTAACTAGCAACGGTACAGAAACTGTAACGTCGTCAGAAACAACGTATGACCTGTACATCATGGCCACCACACAGTTGTAATGTTGATAGAGAGAACCCTATCTAGACAAACCACACTAGCTATAGAAGCAACTACCACTAGTCAATCGGTCAGGTGCATCCACTGACGTCTTATCCTCGACAATAGTTCTGGCCTCCACATCTTGTTAGAGTGGAGCCGAGGAACACAAAGTAACCACATAGTAACCTCCGTAGTTTGGCCGGACTACGGTTCCACTCTTGTCCTCTCTAGGTGGTTCTGGGGCAACAAAGAGCGGGGCAGTGAGAAAAGGACTAGTTGGACTGCACCGGAAAGAACTATGAACGACCACAGCATCCTAGACCAACTATGAGAGCTCTGCAAACAACTCGACGCCGCTGTCCTACCACCATTTTCCCCTCCACTCCAGAGTCCGTGACCTGAGTACGCCCTTCGCCTAGAGCACTCCATCAATGGGCGCACGGGGATGGGGGTGAAAGGTAAACGGTAACAACCTCTCACGAGACAAGGCCTCAGGTGCCGAGCATTGAGTGAACAACTAGTGTAGGACCGTAATAGAAACTAGCACTGGTGCCAAGGGTACAGAAGAAACCAAGAATAGGTGAGGACTCGACGGAAAATGAACTCCACGTGAAACTAACTTGTGTCTATCCTTGTCGTGATGCCTGGGGCCATCACGACAGTGTCGCGACGCCCAAACCTAGTGCGACCATGCCACGGTGCCCTAAGCTGTAGCGATGCTATTGCGACGCCCATTGCCGCTGCGATAGCATAAAGCTAGTTGCCGTCGGCGCATGCGTCGTGACATCATCGCGACCCTCAAACCCATCGCGACACTAGACAGAGGGCGTTCCAGGACAATCCTCCCAAGGATCACCCCAAAACAACAAAAAAATCTGTCCAACAGGAGGAGGGGAGCATGGTAGACTCCAGGAAAGCTTGTAAATAGATAAACAACCTTCAAACCCCTTGAATCATGCATTAAACAAGGAGTTCTACACTCAATGAAAACCTCTCAATGACGGAGCATGGTTCTCTCACCCCAAACCCCAAACACCGAGGGAAACACGAGAATCTCAAGGGGAGGGGAGCATGGTAGAACTAGAAGGAGAAGAGGAGTCCCTACCTCAAAGAGTAGAGCCAACCTGTTGTGGCCTTCTCGTAGGAATGGTGTCACACCCTGACATTTAGCAGCGGAATAAATATTAGGATACATGAATGATACAAATATAAGTATCACAGTTGAGTAACGCAGAGTCACAATTAAATATAACAACATACTTGAGACAATAATAATGTCCACTATAATAATCCTTATTCCATTCCAATCACTAAGTTAAACCGTACATCAGTAGAACCATCTAAAGGGTCCATTAATTAAATAAAAACTCCATGAAAATGTTTCACTATTACATAAACTACTCAAATATATATTCCTAATCTTTCAACTCCTCGTATGACGGGTGCTCTTCACTCATGCCCTGCCCCATCGGAGTCCACTGGATCCTCATCACTACCGGAAAAGGACAGGATGATAGGGTGAGCAAACTAGCCCAGTAGGATTTACATCTCAATGTGCGGGCACTAATATACATGATTAACATTTTAAATAAGCAGGATCTGAATATGAACATGATGACAATGCATGCATTTCTAACAAGTCAAATAGTTGAATAGAACAAATATCATATCAAATTAATTATTGACTTTCATATGCAATGGACAGGTCATTCAAGAATAGAATCGTATCAAAAGGAATTCAAGAATGAGTTCGTATCACATAAATAGGAATTGACCATATTCACACAGATATCACATATTCACGTGATCAGACGTATCATATCAACATTATCATATCATATCAAACGAAGGCACATTCACACAAATCTTGCACATATTCCAGTGCCATGCCACGCACCACAAGTCCATACTCCCGTGGTTAATAAGTACTATGGGGCGCTCCTCCATCGGAGCAGACTGGGCCCCTATTGCACAGGCATTAGTCAAGTGGACCGAAGTCCCACATTGTGCCGATCAAACATATACATATTATGGCCACGGATTTCCAATAACAAGCTCATTGTAATAAGGACATGATCATTCATAGAGTCACGGTATGACAATAGCTCAAGAGATTATTTGGGCAGTATAATGGCATATCTTATGTTTCATAATTCTTTAATAGCTTGACAAGAGGATGACTAATGACAAATTCTACACGGTACAAGTGCTCTCTATCTCCGGGGTACTTCATGGTACAACCAACTCGGTCTCTATGAGGGAATCCATAGAGTACAGAGACTTACAGAGGTCTTAGGGAAGATGTCCCAAGTCTGCCAATACGGAATGACCGACAGAGAGCTTCCAATTCCCCAAGAGGGGTGTGCCTAATTGTGAAAATGTGTAGTGTTGTGTCACGGAACTGTCCTAGTCATGTATGCAATGGATGAACAAATTATGGAAACATCGGAAAGCATATAAATAAGGCAAACCAATATGCAACAAACAAGTAATCATAATAGAAAGCACTTAGACTAAACAAGTCCACCCTAACATGTATTCTCCACAGATTCATATCACATTCTGATATGACATTTTCACATCAAGCTAGATCACAAGTTGATAATCAAATGAATATAGATCAATCAATTCATATTGTACTTAAGAATCGTATTCATGTCTTTATAGTTTTCAAATGGGTTGATTGGTTTTAGGTCATTAGTCAGACTACACAATGCATCCTAAGAACATATCATGAAAAACTAACATTAAACATTGTAAAAATAGGTCTCGGGTAGGCCATTAAATATGCGTCGTACACACTCGACACATTTCATGACGCAGTGCATAGTCGAAACATGACTAAACTGTGAAGAATTCAAATCTCGACGGCCTATGTCGTCACCATTATTCTTGAATCGCGATGGGTTACCCCATCGCGTTTATGAAATGCATTCAAAATAATAATATAAAAATAGAAAAAAAAACCATGAGCGGGAAAACTGGACAAATCACGACGGGGGTTCACGTCGCGATTCATGCAGGCGCTGAAAAGCATGCAACGCACAGTTCCCTGCATGTAGTTGACCGGTCAGACATGAAAATGTGATGAAATGGTCGGTCACCTTTTTGTGAATCACGATGGTCAAGACTGTCGCGATACCAGGGAATGAAATCGCATCACCTGGCTCGGTCGCGATTCAGGCTTCAAACCGAAAACGTAGGAAATAGGCAGCGATCCTCATACAACGCTTATAACTCTATATCTAGGGCACCTGGGTCAAAATGGTGAACATGAAACTTTTAGGGAAGATCAAGAAGAAGAGAACTATGATTTTGGACTGAATCAATTTGATCTCGTTAGGCGTTCAAACTAGCATGAACAAGAAATAGGACAGACATGCGTGACTTAGGGAAAACGCTTAATACGGTGAACATTCTTGATGAAAATTGGGCAAAATAGATTAGAAACAAAGAAGACACAATGCTCTTTTAGATGGTATATGGTTTGTTTAGTTTTGGCTCGAGATCACCTACCTTTAGATGGATCTAAAAGATGCAAATGCCAAGGTCGATGCAGAGTAAGGTTGAGGAAGAAGCTCGATTTTCTCCAGCCGTTCTCCTCTACTCCTGCACCCTAGCTTGCTCCTCACGACCCCTACTCAATTGCAAAACATCCCCTAAAATTTTTTCTATGATCTCTTATAGTTTTAGGGTTTAATCCATGTCCTAATGAGGGTAGGGAAGGTGGCCTGCGAATTCTGCTTGGCTCCTTCCATGTTTTGGGATTTCCTCTCCCAACTAGAGTAGCAATGGTGTTAGGAAACATCCTCCTATGGTTGGGTCCGGTTTTGCTTGCCTTGTATCGTTAATTACCATAGTTTTTAGGCCTAAATTGCCCTTCCTATTTTCTGCATAATTGCAGGTACGAATTTTGTGTTTATTATTATTGGGTTTTCATCTTTGGCCCGTTTAGAGTTGTATTGGACCAATATGTTTTAAATAGTTGATTTCCCACTTTGGGAGTTTATTTATGTCATGTATTTTATTTATATATACCATGTTTATTTAATACTATTTTTTTTCTATACATAAAATCATTTAATTTTTTCCAGGTTGTTATAAATGGCCACCACCTCCTTGCTCCAAGCACCACGTGGACGCCGCCTACACGAAGAGGGCGTCACCTCCACGCCAAAAACACCCAAGAATGCCGGAGAAGCAAAGGGGCTTCGAGGAGGAAGAAGAAGGAAGAAATAGAAGAAGAGAAGAAAGAGGAAAGAGAGGGGGAAATGGGGTGCCTACTCGGTTATGAACCGACGGCCCTGAAACGTGACAGGTCTGCTTGCGCGACACCAACCCTATCGTGAAGGCCAGGCTAGTCATGGCACCAAGTCACGTCTACCAACCATGATGCGACCCTAAAATTGGGTCAAACCTCGAAGACTGGGCAACCCAAACTGCGATGGCTGACTAGGTCACGTCAATGGCCATACGCACATTGACACTTGACAAGACCAGACCATTCTAACAAGAAAGGACAGTGTCAGAATGCTTAGAAACCAGAGTTGCGTCACCTCCAGACGGTGCAACCAGAACATAATTGTGACGGTTCTCTCCGTTCAGGCCTGTTAACCCAATAACGTGCCCGACACGACTCCACCTCCCACGAACAGGCCAAATCCTCGCAAGGGATATCAGCACACACATGTACGTGAAAATATAAAAGAACACACTGAAGACATATAAGTTTCCATATCTGACACATTTTCACAGGAAATGTACATATCCAGTTTTGAACGAAAGTCAAAGTATAGAGTACAACTGCCTGGGACAAAACCACCAAGGCACAATAAGTAGAAAATTACTCT
Source organism: Colocasia esculenta (assembly GCA_014218235.1). NCBI lineage: Eukaryota > Viridiplantae > Streptophyta > Magnoliopsida > Alismatales > Araceae > Colocasia > Colocasia esculenta. The sequence continues at coordinate 99,435,468 of CM024761.1, read as the reverse complement.
ACTGGTGGCATAGGCCCGACTCCGCTATGGTGCGGTCCCAAACTAGATGAGGGACGGAAACCCTCCTGCTCTCCTTCACCTGGAAGAAGAAGGGGTGAGCCTCACAAGTCACTGGCTCAGTAGGGCAACTCCCCAAAAGTCGAGAGAACGATATACATGCAAATAAATAAACAAAGCTTACAAGCAATTACAAAGTAACACTACCTACACATGATAATACAGTTGTAAATAAATAAATGGCAATTCATATACACGTGTACAAGCTAAAGAAAGGCACGCTACACACGAGTCACGAGAACTGGTTCACGACACTAGCCACTGACCTGAACAAACCACACAAGACTACCTCTCAGTCTCGCAACAGCGGACGAAAGGTCCAGCTGCTGCTCCACCTCAACAAGGTCAGGAAACTGTAGAGACCAAACAAGACCTCTACTGCAAACCACACAGCTGTAGGACTAAGCCTAGCACCATTAGGGACTCTGGCTCGAGCTCCCTAAATTGAGGCACTGGAAAATTGGAGTACCTGTAGACCAGTACGTCTACCGGTGTCCGTCCCCCAACCACTAGCGCGCTACAAGTGACCGCACACCCACAAACACAAGCCATTGCCCACTGCTGTCTTTCCCTCAACTGAACATACAACTAAAACTCATAAGTGAGGGTGTCTAGGAAGACGACACAAACCTTGACGTTACACACTGTACCGGGACAAACTTCGAGCACCATGTGCCTGGCTCACAATGAACCTGGGTATCTGACTTGAGAGGTAACCACGGAAGGCATTAACAACCCAACTCGCTATGCACCAATTTCAAAGAAAAACCCATAATTTCCAATCATGATATTAACCAACACACCCCTTAGGTACCCTACATTGCTTAACCAACACTTCCCAAATAGTGTACAACAGAAAATAGATAGACTAGCCATAGAAACCCGGAGCTCGGGTGGCCACATTCTAAATCATGACCAACACAGTGGACGCCAATCAATGCATGAATCGTGACGGACCAACCCGTCGCCTTTAAAGTCTGAATCGCGACCACACAAGTCATCGCATTCATAAACGTGATGACTGGTTTCGTCGCTTTTTAGACAGAAGAAACCTATCATATTTTTTCATTCCAAAAATCACACCAAATGGCTATACAAACTGATTAAACATGAAATAACCAAACACATGATATCCTAGGCATGCTTTATATCAAGTATATGTGATTTCTCAACCAAAATCCACAAACCCTAACCTACACAACACTACAACAAATTGGGGCTATACCTATAGAATTTACCTACAGTAGGGTAATACGTAGGTATATACCCCAATTATACATGTTAAATCCGTTCGTTGTAAGGTTATACACATGCTTTTTTTAGCCATATGTAGATACTAATATATAATTACGGTTTTTACAAAGCGTGAGAGAATATATTTATTTTAGCTATGGTTTATTAGTAAATGTAACAAAAAGATGTATACACCTATGGATAGCTATTAAATATAGTTATTCATGTACTCAAAACATCCCAGCAAAGTTGGAACCGTGTGTATAATGTTGGCGCCAATACATTTCCCTTGGGCGGGAAATAAAAAGGGTGAGATATTAAGGGGTTCTCCCTTGGGTGGTGTTCTGGATGTTGGCTAGGGATCACATTCGCCGAAAGAGCACCTTCTGGTTACTCCCTTGCCGGGCCTCCTTCTGCCATTGTCCAAGCGACCGCGCTGGGCACCCTCGGCCACCATCGTCGCCGTCCAAGCTGGATGCCGGAAGAGCACCTTCTGGTTACTCCTTGCCGGGCCTCCTTCTGCCATTGCCCAAGCGACCGCGTCGGGCGCCCTCGGCCGCCATCATCGCCGTCCAAGCCGGATTCCGAAAGAGCACCTTATGGTTACTCCCTTTCCGGGCCTCCTTCCGCCATTGCCCAAGCGACCGCGCCGGGCACCCTTGGCCACCATCGTCGCCGTCCAAGCCGGACGCCGACCACGCCCTCGGCCGCCATCATCGTTGTCCAAGCTAAACGCCGATCGCGCACTCGGCCACCATCGTCGTCCCAGCCGGACGCAGCCGTGATCATCCACGCCCTAGCACGCCCTAGGCACACCAATGGCTTCCTCGTCGGCCCCTTGTCCCGCCGCCGGCTCCTCCAGAATGGCGACCATCGCTGCCACGATCTCTTCGGACTACCACTCCCTGATCACTGTAAGAGAAGCCTCTCATCTTTGAGCTCTCACCCCCTGGAAAACCCACCCCAACCCTTGAGCTCTCACCCCCTGGAAAACCCACCCCGACCGTGGAGCTCTCAACCCTAACCCTTCTCTCTTTGTCTATACTAAGGAAATCCGCAAGACAGTGGGAATGATCAAGAGCGTCGCCGTGAATCTGGAGAGAGACAAGAAGTTCGACGAGGTAAAATCCCCCGGATCCTCCCGGTGATGTGCTTAATCTGATCATCTGACCATCCGTGGTGTGGGGTGGTGGGTTGCAGGTGAAGGAACTAGATGATGCGGTGCTTGAAATAATTAAAGCTTTCGATGAATGCTCTTATTTTTCGTTGGCCATCCAATTTATTGCCGGAGGATACCAGCTCGGAGAGAAGGTGTCTGCTTTTCTGTCCTTTTTTTTTTTAATTTTCTGTCTACGGGTTCTATCCGTTCGTGGTGATGTGGGCTTATGTATTTTTGGATTACTTTATTGGATCGCAGCCAACGAACTTTGGGAAATTGTTGGATGACGAAGTTAATAAGCTAAAGGTGGAATCGCCTTCCGATCCCCAAGCGAATTCATTTTACAGGCAGTTCAAGGAAGCCGTCTGCGTATGCATCTAAGTGTTCTAGGATCCTTTAACTGGTTCTGAGTTCGACTTGTCTGACTTCGCGCTGAACTTCTTGCATGGCAAACATCTTTTTCTATCACCTTCCCTACTTTTGTCTTTCGTCATGGATGTTAGAAAACAGGATAGTAAATGTCTTTGTCTTCTTTTTTTTTGTTCATTACATTGAGACATCTGATGGTTGTGCGGAAGGATGGATTTCTTCCTCAGGTTTGTGGAGCCTTTTCTCAGATTCTCCTTGTAGTTGGTGGAAACCATGCAGAGAATACTTCTCCTTGCAGTGGGATTTTTGGGTTGGGAATAATCATGCTAAGGAGGCGGCAAATTTGTGGTAGTGTCAATGACATGGGGGGAAATCTTGTGGTTTGTATCTAAAGTCTTCCATTGAGGACAAACTTTTTATTTTGAGATACACTGGCCCTTTTTGTTGGACATACTTTTTATTTTGAGATACACTAGCCCTTTTTGTTGATTGGGGACTGCTAGTTCCAATCCGGTTCTCCTGATCCCAGTGTGGACTGGTTGGTTTTGCAAATCCTGATCTCAAATGCCTCTTTGTAAACTGATTAAAATTTGTGTGGACAGAGGTATGGCCTCCCACCATCGTATCCTCATCTGAAAATTCCTGGCTTGAATACTCCAATCCCGCCTGGAGCTAGCTTTGGATATCATCCTAGGCAGTATTACTTCCATCAAATATATATTGAACATTCTTTTGCTCTCAAAAGAATATTTATTCATGTTCATCTTTGAACTCAATCATTTGCCACTTATCACTTACCAATCTATATTTGATCTTCAGACCATATTGGAGGTGCTCTTTTCCAAATACATAGGCTATCATATACATTGTTGATTCGAGTGACATTGACGGACTTGTAATTGCAAAGGAAGAATTTAATGCCATTTTGGAGGTCTGTGAGTATTCTTTGGGTTGCATTATACATAATGTGCTATCGGAGTACATTTAAGTGTGTAGTTATATGTGTTGTTATTTAAATAAAAAAAATAAAGCTTGTGTAATTGGTTCTTTTGCAGGAGGAAGAACTTAAAGGTGCCATTGTCCTTGTTTATGCAAACAAACAGGTAAAGCGTTCCTTCCCTATTTTTTCTTTTAGTTAAGCATTTATGAATCTATTTTCTATTGGGCAGTCATTCTGATGACTGATTGTCTTCTGTCAGAAGTGCTTATAGTACAATTGAGTTTCTTTAATTTTGGTCGATTTGTAATAAAGGTGCCTGGTTGATGTAAGGTGGCACACAGTGGAACTCTATAGACTTCCTTCCATGTTTCTGGCTGTGGTGGTAAACTAAGGGCGTGACATTATTTTAAATCAAGCACTCTGAGTTGTGTACTCCAAGACCATATTGAACCAAAAAATGCATATCCTGCTTCACAATCTTTCTTGCATTTTTTGTTGTAACTTCTTCGTACTGGGATCACACACCCCAATGGAATTATACAATATAATGAGGAGGGTCAATAGAAGTGCTTGAGAATAATCCAAGACACTAGTTCAAATAAGTGGCAGGACCAAGATTGGAAAATTGAATCATCCACAGCTTACAATAATGTTAGCTAGCACATATGTTAAAAATACATAATTGGCAGCTAATTTCTGTACGTGACCAAATCGGCAGGTAACTTTTGAAACACACCACCAGAAGGAAAAATGATCCTTCGGGCTACCTGATCTGCAGGAAGATTGAGTTGATTTCCCTTCCAGTCGGTAACCTGAACAGAGGAACTTATATATTACTACAATTTTATACTAAACACATGTTAGGCATCTAGTTAACAAGCTTGCACATTATCAACCTAACAAATGATATGATGTCATGTGCAGATAATGGAAGATAAAATAAACATTAGATATGGCCATACTTAAGGCCCCTAAGGGATACTATTATTGAAGCTGACTCAAACAGTAGAAACATTGTGTAGCCTTCATATTGGGCATCATGCCTAGATTCCCCCACCACCTTTATTAACTAATAAAAAGAGGTCTTACAATCAGGTGACAATAGAAAGTTATTGTCTTTCGTGGAAGGAAACTACAAACAAGGAAGAAACTTTGAGGCTTATACTGCAGTAAAGCACTTAGCTTATAAGTTGTGACAATCATCAGAAACATAAAGAGAAAACTTTTGCAGAATTGTGACAGACATCCTCAATAATGTCACGTAGAAGGCCAGAATCAGTCAAAGCTTACTCATGACATGCTCTTTACAGAACAAAATATTACTTAAAGCTTACTCAAAGATTACTGCAAGAAATTTGTACAGGTGCAAAAGATTACTCAAAGCTTGAGGAAAAAGCTACAAAGAGTTTTTTTTTTTTTTTTTTTTGAGATTGGAAAGACATACAAACAGTAGAGTAGGGCCATTAGTAGAGCAGAAACATAGCCATTAGTAGAGCATGTAACCATCCTCCAGCTGCTGATATCCGAACTCTCCAGAACATTATATGGATCAACCAACCCCCTCTTTATGGACATTAATGCTGTGTCAAACTACCTATCTATCATGTCTCAAGGATTACAATGTAGAATATGTGCTGTTTTGTAAGCAGAAATTAGTAGGCTTTCATGCCCAATATGTTGAATTCAAATTGGATTAAAAATCAACTGCTCTTGATTATTCAAAAATCGAACATTTAGACTTTTTGTGCCAAGTCTTGGAAAGAGATAAATATGCAGGGAATTTTTCTAAAAATGTTCATAGTCTTGGGTCTTCTCCATGTCTCTGAATGGAACAGTTTATTCATGGATGCCTTGCTGAGTTAGCTTCTGTTTCATGTATAATAGACATTGCAAGAAATGAAGAAAAGTGGAGATCCAGTAGTTTTGACCATCACATAGACATTGCAAGAATGGTTAAATGAAATTTGTATTTGTGTTATCTTCTTATCTTTTTATTTTTACTTCAAAACATAGGCTCCTCTGTAAAATGGCATGCCACACTTGTTCAATCCTTTAACACATAAGCATTTAGCAAACTCCCCACATGGCACACTGAAGGAGATGCCAAGATAAAAGGGTAAAAAATGTAGAGGAAACAAGCAAATATATAACGGTATGGGATTAATGAAAATTAGATGAAGATAAGCCTAGACAAACTGAGAAAGAGTTGCAAATCAGGTTCCAGTCTACCATTGCATAAATGCCATTGACAGGGTTCAAGATAAGGAATTAAAAAATAGAAATTTGGAATCAGATTCGCTTTGTTCCAGATCCAAATGTTTGTTTTGGCAAGGAATCAGCTGGTTCTTGCCAGTAACTTTCAATCAGGCAAGATCAGTTCCTGTTGCTCCTAATTCAGAATGCTTAGTTTTAGTTCCTTAGAAAGATACAATGACCACACAGAAAAACCATACCATCTAGGTATGGGCTGGGAAGAATACTAAAACGGGGTCTTTTAAACATTGGAGTTCGAGCTTGCATCTTCTATTACTCTGAATCCTGGGGAGCCTCCAGCAAACTCCCCACATGGCACATACACTTTGGAACTGCTGGGTATGTCTGGGTTTCCATCCTTTGGCTGAGGTCATTGACCCGAGTATGGAAAAGATGAAACTGAGCCAAACTGAGATTTTTGGCTCAGGTCAGGTCGGTTCATCAGGTTAGCCTGATTAATGAACAGCCCTAGGAGAATGTGGAATTTTGAGTGAGCTCATTCAGTGAATTCAACATGTTTTCTTTGAAGAATTTGATAGGATTTTCTGGACAAACTTCAAGGGTACAATTTTTTTTTTTTACATAAAGTTTCCAACATAAATATGTTTATGACAATTGTTCCACTTTGTTGTAGGCCAAGAATGATGGTAAGTGTGCTCCATCTGCACACGTGGATGTGCATATGACCAGTGCAGTTGAGGGACAAGCTGTAGATCAAGATGTAAAGTGCATTATAGATTGTGGAGATATAAGCAAGGTATAGTCAACTTTTATTACCTTTTCAAGTTATACTTATACATGCTCAATATTTTTTTTATATGTTTGGATTTTTCATACATGTTACAGTTGATTGGAAAACGTGTCCGTTTAGTTGACATTGAGATGCAACATGTAGCTAATGGAATCCTCATCAGCACAGAAATTGAAAAGGTAGTCATGGGCAGCAAAATAGACACTGAGTACTGTGAGGTATCAATCACCCATGCTCAAAGGCCAAACACATCATTATTTGTTAAGGATCAATTTAGGAAAAGGTTGAGTGATGCTCTCGAAAGCCACATTTTATGGTTAAAGGACTATGTAAGTAGTTAAATATTTCATCCAATTTAACATTTCTTCCTATGTCTTCAATTTGGTAACTTTTAACCTTGTATGATCTATTTTTTCAGGTTATGGCCCATCCATGATGCTGCTTGGTTTCGACTTCATGTTGACTAACATTGTTGGACTACACACATTGACTATATACATAAACATTGCTAGACAAACATTTTATTTTGAGATACACTGGCCCTTTTTGTCGAGATAGATTTTTTATTTTGAGATACACTTAACTTTTTTTAAAGTAGACTTTTTATTTTGGAATACACACATGGCCTTTTTTTTTTGAAGCAGACTTTTTATTTTGTATATGGAGGTCATGCGCTTGTATATGGTTGCCATGGGCCTTTACTGGAAATGCCCTCTTATATATGGACATGCTTACTTGATATATAGAGGCCATGTATGTATGGATGCTAATATGTTTTGTTCTTTCTTGCTATGGATGCTAGATCTTATATTGTTTCAAGAAAATATGAACTGTGAACTGTAGGGTCAGCTATACTTAGATGGATTTGTATGTTTTCTTATGTAGAATGCCACTCAAATGACATGTCAGGTGATGTCTTACCACAACTTTCCATGAATTTAATTTTGATAGATGCGCGTTCTTATCATTTTGGTCGTCTCTTCGTCTGTTCATGTATAATCTTTCTGGAGAAGTGGATTCTATAGGGTGTCTGGCCGCCTGTGCAAACAACAGTGGTTTCTCTCATCCCAGTTCTTATCATGTGTTCTTAATTGTGTGGTTGCAATGCTGGGTGTTTCAAGCCATTGCTTTTTCTCCAGGAAAATGGAGAATTTGTGTGCGTAGTGTCGTTTGGTGCGTATGGGTTTTTTAGAGCTCTGGCATATATCCATGGTATCTGTGTTACATGTTTACATCAGATATGGACAAGTATTTATTTTATATTTGTAAAAAAAAAAAAAAACTCTACACCTACGATTTTAAATCTTCATGACTAAATATCATTACTTACAATATCGTAAAGCCATAAGTATATATATTGTAACATCTCAAAAAAGGTATTACTACGGTTATGAACCCATAAGTATAGATGGTAATACCTATAGTTTTTTTTAAAAAAATACCTATGCTTTTTATAAGTCTTTACCTACGGTTAATATTTGTATAAATAATCCGACATATACCTACGATTATTTTTCTGTGGGTATAGGATTTAGTCACGTGAGCATGCGTGTCGGATTCAAACCGTAGCACTTTCCGTAGGTAAAGGGTTTTACCTTCGGATTTTGGGCATATACCAATAGTTTGTAAGCGAAGCTATATGCCATTTATTTTGTAGTGCAACCCACACAGGTGGAAACAGGAGAAAGTTCCCCTACCAACAAAAGAATTGCAAAACCAACGCTACCCAGACATTCTCTGCACTCCGAAGCACCACCTCGCGCTGAAGCCATGCCATACGGATAGCAAAAACTCCATAATCGCCTGCAAGAATGCTCAACAAACCTCCCCTTCAGCTGAACAGAGCAACTGCACTGTTCGACCAGGCGCAGAAGCCCAAAACACACAAATGCCAAATCACGACGTATCAGGCCGTTACGTTTAAAAATACGACGCACCCCGCCGTCACAATTAAGCCTCGACACCCCTGCATGCGACACGCAGCGCGCATGCGGACGTGCACACTAAACGCGATGATCAAATCGCGATGTAGCAGGTGGTCACGTTCCACTCATAAATGCAACGTCTGTGTTGGTCGCGTTCTTGAATGATGTGCCAGAGGTCTGTTGGGCTGGGATTTTCTAACCCTCCAGCCTCACACCCTACTACACACAACAACAAACACACATGTACACCCAAAACCTCAACTAATGGGCTTCATAGTGGCGCCCAAACCCGAAAAACTATGATCCAGAAATTCAAGATATTATAGTGACGCCTCCCCATGGCACGTCGAGAACACGATGCCCAAGGTAGGCGTGACAAGAAGCATGTCATGACAGACCCTGCTATTGTGACACTGTCGCGACCAGTAGGTCCGCCGCGACCCTGAGGACGTGGTCGAGGCCCAAGGGAGCCAAATCTTACACCAAACGCATGTGGAGCCATAAAACTCTAAAACTACACTCTTAACAACGTGACACATTGCCATGGAAGCATGGAAGACGACAGAGGTTATGTCAAAACTAGACACCTCACAATGTCGGCAAACCATGTGGTCAAGTACTAGCGAGCCAATAGGCCTCACTGTCACCAGACGAACTGACAGGAGAATCTGCCATCGACTTCCAGACTCACCAACACCACGTTCAACTGGAGAACCAACGAAGAGTTGGTAGTACACCCGCCACACTTACACATGGCTCAGTGTGGGTACCAACATGCCAACTAATAGAAAGGTGCACAACCATACAAGAATCGAAACAACCGCAAAGGTCGAGGACAACACATTTACCTCAGAGGGACCCAAACCAAAGTAGGGTACCACAACTGAACACACCCGCTCCAAAAGTGAGAGGGAAAACCTAGACATAGGCCACAACCAAAGCCTGGCATACCATCGATAGGGCTACCTAGACAAGGCAAAGCGGCCACCCCAGAGCGGTAATAGTACAACCATAAGGCACAGGCCAGCACAAAGTGTCCTAAAGGCAGAAAGCCCAATGCTTCTAATCACCGAGCAAACTCATGAAACGATGCACGAAGGTCATGAATAGGGCACACGACACAACACACGATGCTATCACAAGTACCACGAGCCACCCAAGGTACAACCCAATGCACCAAGGCTACAGACGGCACATAATCGAAACACTCGAGCATGAGTACACGGTGCTACCATAAACACCAAAACTAAGAAAAGTGCAACACATGTGCACCAGTGGCCGAAACAACACGAGCTAATAGGAAGGACTCTTCATAAGTGACCTGCCAAAATCCACATGCAAAGAACCGCAATCCTGAAAGGGCACAACAAGCCACATAGGCCCCGACCCTTGAGGCACAAAAATACGAAGCATCGAAGAAAATGCTCAAGGTGCAGTACGCACAACCGCACTAATAGCCCGAGATCTCACAGGCCATCATTCAGTCTGCTCTTTCTGCCACGAGAATTTCAGGTAATCAACCTTCTAAGACCTGGTGTTTCGATTCTGGGGCCACCAACCATATGACATCCTCTTTAAACTCATTTTCCTCTCTTTCTCCTTCCTGTGGACAATCTGAAGTTTGCATTGCTGATGGGAATAGTCTTCCTATCAAGGGAATGGGCAACATTCAGTCCAAAACTCTGCACCTTTCTAATGTTTTCCATGTACCCAAGCTCTCCACTAATTTGCTTTTTGTTGGACAGCTTGTTGATAATCAATGTCATGTTACCTTCTCACCTCCTGGCTGTACTATCCAGGACCTGAAATCAGGGAAGGTGATAGGGAGAGGGAGTAGGCATGGACGTCTCTTTACAATGGATCACATCCTTCCAGTGCCGTCTGCATTTTCCGCCTCTCATGAAGTTGTATCAAATAAGTGGTTGCTATGGCACTGTCGCCTAGGACATCCTCATTCGAATAAATTGTTGTTGATGCAAAAGCATGGCTTGCTTTCCCACAGTTAGGAAATTCCACGAACCTTTCCTCCTTGTTTTAGTTGTTGCCAAGGAAAGAGCAAGACTCTTCCATTTTATTTGAGTAATCATGAATCTAAATCACCCTTTGAACTTATGCATTCTGATGTATGGGGTTTGGCTCCTATTGTCTCATCTTCTGGCTATAAATACTTTGTGACGTTTATTGATGACTTTAGTCGATTCACTTGGATCTATCTTTTACAAGCAAAATCTGATGTCTTCTCTTGTTTCCAAGCCTTTGTTTCCATGGTCAACACCAAATTTGACAAACATATCAAAACCTTGCGTTCCGACTCAGGGGGAGAATATATGTCAAATAAATTTGAATTGTTCCTTCATTCAGCCTGGAAGGAGGTTAAGACTACTCACCCTAACTCTTTTGTTACTCATCACCTTAAACTAAAGGCCGTCAGGAATGCTGTTCGGTCCTGGAACAAATAGGGTTTTGGAGATATTGATGACAATGTGAGGTCAAGGTCAATCAGGAGGAGTTTAATAATAACCCTTCGTCTGCTGCCAACCGTGCAGAGCTAGGGGAGGCTAATGCCAACCTTAAAAGGGCGATTCATTATGTGGAGGTTTTCACACCTCTTCCAAAAATCCTTTCCTCCTTCTCCAACCCTAACTTCCTCTCTCCAGGACGTCAGAACCTAGATTCTAGTTTCTTGCTGTCTCATCTTCCTCTACTCCTCTCATCTCCGTCTTCTCAGAGATCCTCCCCTCTCCGAACTCACCTTCTCGATGGCTCCTATGGTCAAACGCCTTGATTCTCGTCACCATCCCATCCTGCCAGAAGTTGGCGAAGGCTTCAGGGCACTGGATGAGCGTAGGAGTAAGCGCCGGGATGATCGTCTTTCGGAGCTTGTTGTTCCCCAGGGATTATGCCTCATCAGGGTTCGGGGCACCTTCCAGCGTTTCGTTGAGCCACTTTACATGGATTTCATCTCCTTGGAAGATATGTTCTCAGGTCTCCAACCTCTGTTCGACGCCAAGAGTTGGTCAGTTTTTCTATACTCCCACAAGCGGTATTCTCCGACCGCAGTGACAGAGTTTTTCAACAATATGGGGAAATCTGTAGAGGGTGATCTCTTCACCACGGTAAGAGGTATTTCTTTCCAGATTACCCCAAACCTCTTGACCCGTGCTTTTAAAATCCCTAACTTCGGGGTTGATGTTCTAATCAACCATCCTTCTGCCTCACAGTACTACAATCTTATCACCCTCTAGCCGTATGATTCAACCAAGGATCGTATGAAGCTGAATGCCAATACATTCCCTCCTCTACATCGTCTCGTTCATCATATCTTCACTACCATGATTGTGCCAAAGGATGGCAGCCGGGAACTTGTGACCGAAGTTCACAAATCCCTGTTCTATTTCTTTCTCAAAACTGAGCAGGTCAATCTGCCCATTCTAAAGTTTGACCTTCTTAATTAGTGTTTTCGCAATCCAAAAAGGTCAATGCCATATGCCTGCCACATTACATCCCTCCTATCCTTTCTTGGCATGTCACGCCCCGACGCGGAATATCGGAACGCGAGGCAGTTGCAAGTAAACGGGTATAGAGCATGTACTAGACATCAAATCATTGCACAATGAATAATACTAAAGATAATCCTTCTCATTAATAACTTTCAAATGTCAACTTATAACAACTAATATCAGAGCCTTTCTATAGGGCTCAATTACATTGAAATAAAAGCAAAAGACTAACTATGACTCTAACATATTGCTAGGATACTAGGGCAATCGTGACGTCACTCCTGGTCGTTCTTGTCCTCTTGAGTGTATATTTTATCCTCGGTCTCACCTGAGAGCGCAACGACAAATAACGCAGGGTGAGCGATCACGCGCAGTAGGACTTAAATCTCAATAGTCAAGCAGGCTTTAAATGATTTATGTATTAAAAGGCAGAGTAACTAATGATAGAGCAAGAGAGTCAAGTAAAGTGAGAGAGAGCATGATAGCACGTGAACGAAATAGCACAACTTTCCAAATATAGCATGAGTGTCGAGTATAGCACAAAATAGCAAGATGGCCATTGCACAAATAGCACAAAGTATAGCAATAGCACAACGGGTATAGTATAGCACTTTGGTCAATAGACAATGAGAGAACATAGCACTTTTTGATTGTCATTTAGATAGTAGAGATAGATAGCACTTGAGTGTAATGCCAAACACTCTAATCATTTAACTCCCATGGGCACTAGCACTTTCAGGCGCACATCCCAGGACCAGATCGGGCCCTTTATATATTGCCAGGCATTGGTTATATTGTTTATCGTTAGGCAATCAGTCAATGGCCAAATATGGAGTACCAAGAAATAGATGAGAGCACTAGATGAATAGATGAGATAGTAGACTGAACGTGAATAGATGAGCGAGTAGAGCATAGATGAGAGCTAGTGGACATTGCACATAACACATCGAGTAAACAGGCGATAGTAACAGTTGCACAACATGGGCACGGGGTGTTTGCAGTCAGGTGGAACTCACTACCTTTCCGCTGGCCATGATATGCACAGGTCCAGAGATCCGGCGTGATTCAAGATAAGAGCGAACATCTAATAGCCGTTTGGATCATGTTGATCCCTAAAGGGTATCATAGGTGTTAGGGTACAACAGGCTCGTCAACCATGTGAGAATCCATGGACAGAGGAGACTTACGGAGGCCTTGAACAAAGACTCACTAGTCCGACAGAAGGAGTATCTGATGTAGAGTTCGTCCAAATCAAGAAAGTGTGTATATAGAAACAAGTGCTCGACGTTCTAGAGGAGTTCTAGAACAGTGGAGCGTCAGTATCGGTGTTCCAAAACATCGCGAGAAAATGTACACAAGTATATTTAAGAATGAGGCAATTTAATGACATAAATTACCAGATGATTTATGTAACATGTTCATGCCAATTCAGTCATATTTGGATGGTTTAAGGTGTGTGTAAGTGTCATGAAATTGTAGATAGAAAAGGTCATGTGTATGTATTTTAATCACACATATATGTTTAATTTATAACAAGTGTAATATTCTGTGTGTATGAATGTTAAACAAGAGTACAAGCATTGTGGAGAGTCATAACATCAAATTTTGGGGTTTTTATGCAAAAAGGCCAGAACGTGACGCACCCTTGTAAGGGTCGGGACAGGGTTCGGGCAGATCGCGACAGGGTCTTGCACAGGTCGTGACAGGCTTGACTTTTCGGGTAGGCAGGTGGCGAAGGGGTCATGTGAGGGTCGCGATGGGGTCAACAGACCGGGCAGCCAGATCATGACGACCGGCCCTGTCGCAATCAGATCACGACAGGCCGCTCTGTCGCGACACCCCTGTGAACGCGGCCTATCGGGCCGTCGCGTTCACAGAATCTGTGCCCGAGTCCGACAGGGAGAGTATAGTGCATTGGATTGCGGACCAGACTTTCCAGGTTTTGACATAGGGTTGTTCTAAAATTAAGAACAAATTATATAGTACATGAAAAATTACGAAACTAGTTTTAAACGGATCCAGACATATATGGGTACTTCCAGTAAATTAGAATCTGGAATCAACGAACGTTTCAGCATGGTTTAATAAAGAGTATTCATGACAAACATAGAACAAGGTACAGTTGGGATCAACGAATTAATTCGCATGCTAGGATGGATGGAAATTATGGGTTTTAGGGGCAAAAAAAGCCTAACATCCATCAGTTCTGACAGTAAAAATCTCATGGCATAAGGACGAGTATATATGAAGATATGAATTTAATAAGAGGGTTCGGGGTCATGAAGTTCACAGAACCTTGAAAATTGAGAACTAAAGATTTGCCTAATGGAAAAATATGAAACCAAAAGACTTTTGTTCCTGATGGACGAAATATCCTACAGAAAAATTTTCATGGTTTGTGCTCGTGAGAATGCCTACTTTTGACTCGTTTTGTCTTCTAGGGTTAAGAACTTGAAGAACTCGAGGAAGACTTGAGGGTTCCTCCTTCTCCACGAATTCTCCCTTCCCTTGGCTCCTTCCCACGTCCAGAAATCCCTTGGCATGAGCTAGGGCCGGCCATGAGGGTTTTAGAGGAGTATTTAAATATCTCCCCATTCTATTTCCTATTATGACTCTAATTCCTATTTATTCCAAATTTCCTATTTCCCTCTCCCCTTTTTAGGCATGAGATCTCCTAATTGGGTTAGGATGGGAGCTAATTTCGTAGCCAACCCATTAGGGTAGGTTTAGGAATCTCAATCCAACTCAAAATGTTATTTTAATACATTAAATGTCTCTTTTATAATTAAGCATTAGTTTAGTTACGAATATAGGGTAGTTTTCCATTATTCCCTTTTTTAAAAATTCCTATTTTGGCCCACTAAATTCTATTAGGTCAATTTAATAAAGCCCATCACTTCTTTTCTTTTAAAGGGGTTTTAGTAAATTCTCTTTCCATTAATTTCCTCTTTAATTTATTTTCTTTTATTTGATTTTCTAATAAGTTTAATTACTTTTCTTTTTGTATTATTAAATTTTTATTTTTTGAAAAATCTAGGTTGCTACATCCTCCCCCTCTTAAAAAAAATTTGGTCGCAAAATTCATATGATCATAAGGGAGGAAATGTCTTACCGGAAAAAAAGGGATAGTTCCGTCTGATGAGTCCTTCTGGTTCCCATGTGGCTTCTTCCACTCCCCGGTTATTCCATAAGACCTTAACCAAGTGGATGGGACGGTTCCTGAGCTGTTGTACCTTTCGTTCCAGTATCTTGACTGGCTTTTCTTCGAATGTCACATCCTTATTCAGCACCAACTTCTCGTGGCGAATGATGTGGGTAGGGTCATATACATATTTCCTGAGCATGGAGACATGGAACACATTGTGTACACATACCAGATCCGGTGGTAATGCCAGTCTGTATGCAACCTCACCAATCCCTTCGAGTACTTCAAAAGGACCAATTAATCTAGGACTAAGCTTTCCTTCCACGCTAAATCTTTGGATGCCACGAGTAGGTGACACCTTCAAGAACACATGATCATCTACTTGAAATTCTAAGTCTCGCCTTCTTTTATCGGCATAGCTCTTTTGTCTACACTGAGCAGCCTTAAGCCGGTCTCTAATCAATTGTATGTCCTTTGTGGTACGTTGCACCATGTCTGGGCCTAGCCACTGTTCTTCTCCAACCTCATTCCAGCATGCAGGAGATCTACAATTCCTTCCCTAGAGTGCTTCGAACGGCACCATCTTGATGCTCACCTGGTAATTGTTGTATTAGGCGAACTCGATAAGAGATAGGTGTTCATTCCAATTTCCTTGGAAGTCTATAGTGCATGATCTCAACATGTTTTCCACTATTTGGTTGGTTCTTTAAGTTTGCCCATCGGTTTGTGGATGGAACGCAGTACTAAAATTGAGTTTAGTACCCAGTGCACCTTGCAGTCCTTACCAAAAATGAGATGTAAATCTCAGATCTCGATCCGAGACTATGGATGATGGAACTTCGTGCAATCTCACTATCTCCTTGACATATAGGGCAGCTAGTACCTCCACCGACCACTTACTCTTTATAGGCAGAAAATGGGCGGATTTGGTTAGTCGATCCACAATGACCCATATGGCGTCGAGTCCACCACGAGTCTTGGGTAAACCCATGATGAAGTCCATGCCAATGCTTTCCCATTTCCATTCTGGGATATCTAGCGGTCTTAGTACACCAGCAGGGCGCAGGTGTTCCGCTTTTACTTGTTGGCAAGTAAGGCAGTGAGCGGCATGTTCAGCTGCCTCTCTCTTCATGTTCGGCCACCAAAATGTTCTTTTAATGTCTTGATACATTTTGGTACCTCCTGGATGAATAGTGTACTTTGTCTTGTGAGCTTCATCCATTAGCTTCCTCTTCAGTTCTTCATTGTCGGGGACGCATGTCCTCCCTTGAAAGACAAGCCTTCCATCTTCGGTCATAGCAAAGTCCAGTCTTTCAGCTATAGTTTCCATGATGCGAACTAAGAATGGATCATCATCTTGTTGAGCTTTGATCTCCTCTAGCAGATCAAATTGAATATTGATATTGGCAATCAAGACTCGATCATCCCTATGTTCAATATTTAAGTCTAACCTTGCGAATTGTTCTAGTAGTTGCATCTCGCCAAGGATTAGACTTGAGATAGACGCCATTAGCTTCCTACTAAGAGCATCAGCCACGGCATTACCCTTGCCTGGATGGTATTGGACGTTGAAGTCGAAATCCTTCAGATATTCTAGCCATCTTCTCTGTCTCATGTTGAGTTCTTTCTAGCATAATAAATACTTCAGACTTTTAGCCTCACTTTGGTAAAGGGTTAACTCAGAGTTAACTCAAAGTTAACTCAGAGTTAACTCAAAATGGACTTTGGCAACCAAAAAAAGTTAACTCAGATAGGTTTGAGTTAACTTTGAGTTAACTCAACTTTTTCTAACCCACTCACACCCCCGGAATAGAGTTAACTCAACTTTATCTAACCCACTCACAAAGCAAAAATTGAGTTAACCTTGAATAACTTTAGCGATGGGTTGGAGTTAACTCAAACTCCAACCCATTACCAAAGTGAGGCTTATGGTCTAAGTAGACAGTGAACTTTTCTCCATAAAGGTAATGTCTCCAGATTTTCAAGGCAAAGACCACGGCAGCCAACTCAAGGTCATGCACGGGGTAGTTGACTTTATGAGTCTTCAGTTGTCGAGAAGAGTAGGCGATGACTTTTTCCTTTTGCATCAGTACACACCCTAGCCCAAACCCTAAGGCATCGGTGTAGACAGAGAAACCTTCTCCCTCTATTGGTAGAGCGAGAACAGGTGCGGAGGTCAGGCAATCTTTAAGAGTTTGAAAACTTTTCTCACACTCTTTACTCCAGGAGTATGGATTATCCTTTCATGTCAGTCGTGTGAGAGGAGCGACGATCTTAAAGAAGTCCTTGATAAACCGCCTGTAGTAGCCAGCTAGTTCTAAGAAGCTTCTTATCTCAGTGACGTTGATTGGTCTCTCCCAATTATGTACAGCTTCGACATTGGAGGGATCAACTGAGATGTCATCCTTTGAGATGACATGGCCCAAGAAGGACACTTCTTCGAGCCAGAATTCACACTTTCTAAGCTTTGCGTACAGTCTATTGTCTCACAAGACTTGCAGTGCTATCTTCAGATGTTCTTCATGCTCTTCTTTGGTCTTTGAATATATGAGGATATCGTCGATGAAGACGACCATGAACTTGTCAAGGTATGGCCGATATATGCTATTCATGAGTTGCATAAAGGCTGCAGGAGCATTGGTTAGACCAAAAGGCATAACGTCGAATTCATAATGTCCATACCTGCTCCAGAAAGCCATTTTGAAGATATCGTCATCCTTGATCCTCATTTGATGATAGCCAGATCGAAGATCGATCTTGGAGAAATATTGAGCTCCGGATATTTGGTCGAATAGTTCATCGGCCATGGGCAATGGGTATTTGTTCTTGATGGTAAGCTGATTAAGTTGACGATAGTCGATGCATAGCCTCATCGACCCATCTTTCTTCTTGACGAATAGTACAGGTGCTCCCCATGAGGAAGTACTCAGTCTAATGAACCCCTTCTCTAGCAGCTCCATCAACTGCGTCTTCAACTCCTTTAGCTCGGCAGGTGACATCCGGTACGGTTGACGCGATACCGGGGTAGCTCCCGGGATCAATTCTATGGCGAAGTTGACATCACGTTCTGGGGGAATCCCTGGCAGATCTTCAGAAAACACATCTGGGTAATCGTGGACTATGTGGATGTCTTCTATCTTAGAACCCTTCTTTTCAACAACTAAGGCTACTAGGAAAGCCATACACCCTTTCCCTATCATGTTATGGGCTTTTATGGCGGAGATTAGAGACATCTATCTCTTATGTCTAATCCCAGAGAATGCCAATTTAGGAAAGTCACTAAAGGTAACCTTCCCTTTCTTACAGTCGACACTTGCCCCATAAGTGGACAACCAGTTGGCTCCCAAAATTACATCATAGCCTACCATGGGCATACATGCTGGGTCGGCTTTTAAGTTATGGTCTCCGATCATTATATCGGCAGAGGGAAAGTATTTGTTCAGTTTCTCCTTCTCTCCTAGTGGATTTGTGACAGAGAAATCAAAACCCATGGATATAGGTTTTTCAGTCAGGGCATCAGCAAAGTTTTGAGATATAAAGGAATGAGTTGCTCTAGTATCAAATAAGACAAATGATGATAAGGAGAAAACTTGTAGAGTACCTTCTACCACGCCACCATTCGTAGTGGGTTCCTCATCATGCAGGGCTTGCAGTCGGCCCTGTTTCTTAGGCGCATTAAGGCGCCTCTCATGTTCTTTCAGCAACGGGCACTTGGGGATGCGGTGCTCGCAGCTTCCGCAGCACAGGCATGCACCGACTTTCCTCCAGCACTCGTCCGCGGTGTGACCAGGCTTGTCACAGTGCTTGCAGTTGCTCTTGGCTGGAGTGTTAGGTACGAAGACCTTCGGTTTCCTTTCTTTGCTGGATCCCTCTGTGATGTTGAAGGGACGCTTCTTGCCGTTGTTCGGCTTAGAAGATGACTGACCCGAGGTCATTTCCTATTTCACGAGCTTCCTTTTTATATGATCGATGAAGTCCGTAGCATCTTCCAGCAACTGTGCTTTCTTCACCATCTCGGCATAGGTCTGGATGTCGAGAGGTGCTAGTTGGGTAATATATTGAGGTTTGAAGCCGTTGAGAAAGCGCTTAGCCTTCATCCTCTCAGTGTTCACCAGGTGTTCAGCATGTCATGCTAGTCTTGAAAATTGGGTTTCATACTCGGCCACAGTTGAGCTCCGCTGTTTAAGAGCAGCGAATTCCATAGACTTCCTTTCTTGGACACGCTCCGAGAAGTATTTGGAATTTAAGGCTTCTTTGAACTCGATCCAGGTGAATTAACCATTAGCTCTGGTCACTTCAACAGACTCCCACCAAGCGCGGGCGTCCTTTTCCAGTTGGAATGTGGCTAGCAACAGCTTATCCCCCGCCGCACATTGCATGACGCAGAAAATTATTTCCGTCTCTTTGAGCCAGTGCTTAGCTTCATCCGGATCTGTGGATCCACTGAACCTAGGTGGGTTCAGACTCCTAAAGTTGCGATGCAGGTCGCCTGCACCACGATTGCCACCTCCTTGGGTAGCTTGCACAATCGCACGCATCAGTTCTTGGATAGTTTGTTGCATGCCCCTCATTTGAGCACGTTCAGCAGTTATCTTTGTTGCTTACTTCATACAAAATAACTTATTGTCATGATATTGATGTGGAATTTAATTCGTGCATGTGTGAGTTCATTTTAACTAGTTACCCTTGGCTCTAACCACAACTCACATAGGTAGGATAATTGACTCTAGTCGAGGCAGGTTAACCTAGATCATCTTATGCTTAAGAATAACCTAGGCTCTGATACAACAAAACTGTCACGCCCCGACGCGGAATATCGGAACGCGAGGCAGTTGCAAGTAAACGGGTATAGAGCGAGTACTAGACATCAAACCATTGCACAATGAATAATACTAAAGATAATCCTTCTCATTAATAACTTTCAAATGTCTAGTTACAACCACTAATATCAGAGCCATTCTATAGGGCCCAATTACATTGAAACAAAAGCAAAAGACTAATTATGACTCTAACATATTACTAGGACACTAGGGTACTCGTGACGTCACTCCTGGTCGTTCCCGTCCTCTTGAGTGTATAGTTCATCCTCGGTGTCACCTGAGAGCACAACGACAAATAACGCAGGATGAGCGATCACGCCCAGTAGGACTTAAATCTCAATAGTCAACCAGGCTTTAAAAGATTAATGTATTAAAAGGCAGAGTAACTAATGATAGAGCAGGAGAGTCAAGTAAAATGAGAGAGAGCATGATAGCACGTGAACGAAATAGCACAACTTTCCAAATATAGCAAGAGCATCGAGTATAGCACAAAATAGCAAGATGGCCATCGCACAAATAGCACAAAGTATAGCAATAGCACAACGAGTATAGTATAGCACTTTTGTCAATAGACAACGAGAGAACATAGCCATTTTTATTGTCATTTAGATAGTCGAGATAGATAGCACTTGAGTGTAATGCCAAACACTCTAATCATTTAACTCTCATGGGCACTAGCACTTTCGGACGCACATCATAGAACCAGATCGGGCCCTTTATATATTGCCAGGCATGGGTTGTATTGTTTATCTTTAGACAATCAGTCAATGGCCAAATATGGAGTGCCAAGAAATAGATGAGAGCACTAGATGAATAGACGAGATACTGGAGTGAACGTGAAAAGATGAGCGAGTAGAGCATAGATGAGAGCTAGTGGACATTGCACATAACACGTCGAGTAAACATGCAATAGTAACAGTTGCACAACATGTCCACGGGGTGTTGGCAGTTAGGTGGAACTCACTACCTTTCCGCTAGCCATGATACGCACAGGTCCGGCATGATTCAAGATAAGAGCGAACTTCTAATAGCCGTTTGGATCATGTTGATCCCTAAAGGGTATCATAGGTGTTAGGGTACAACCGGCTCGTCAACCATGTGGGAATCTATGGACAAAGGAGACTTACGGAGGCCTTGAACAATGACTCACTAGTCCGGCAGAAGGAGTATCCGACGGAGAGTTCGTCCAAGTCAAGAATGTGTGTAAATAGAAACAAGTGCTCGACGTTCTAGAGGAGTTCTAGAACAGTGGAGCGTCGGTATCGGTGTTCCAAAACATCGCGAGAAAATGTACACAAGTATATTTCAGAATGAGGCAATTTAATGACATAAATTTCCAGATGATTTATGTAACATGTTCATGCCAATTAAGCCATATTTGGATGGTTCAAGGTGTGTGTAAGTGTCATGAAATTGTAGATAGAAAAGGTCATGTGTATGTATTTTAATCACACATAAATGTTTAATTTATAACATGTGTAATCTTCTGTGTGTATGACTGTTAAACAAGAGTACAAGCATTGTGGAGAGTTAGAACATCAATATTTGGGGGTTTTATGCAAAAAGGCCAGAACGCGACGCACCCTTGTAAGGGTCATGACAGGGTTCGGGTAGATCGCGACGGGGTCTTGCACTGGTCGCGACAGGCTTGACTTTTCGGGTAGGCAGGTCATGACGAGGTCATGTGAGGGTCGCGACGGGGTCAACAGACCGGGCAGCCAGATGGCGACGACCGGCCCTATCGCGATCAGATTGCGACAGGATGCTCTATCACGACGCCCTTGTGAACGCGGCCTATAGGGTCGTTGCGTTCACAGGGTCTGTGCCCGAGTCCGACAGGGAGATTACAATGCATTGGATTGCGGACCAGACTTTCCAAGTTTTGACACAGGGTTGTTCTAAAATTAAGAACAAATGGTACAATACATGAAAAATCACAAAAATAGTTTTAAACAGATCCAGACACATACGGGTACTTCCAGTAAATCAGAATCTAGAATCAACGAAAGTTTCAGCATCATTTAATAAAGAGCATTCATGACGAACATAGAACAATGTATAGTTGGGATCAACGAATTAATTCGCATGCTAGGATGGATGCAAATTAAGGCTTTCAGGGGCACAAGAAGTCTAACATCCATTAGTTCTTACAGTAAACATCTCATGGCATGAGGACGAGTATATATGAAGATATGAATTTAATAACAGGGTTCGGGGTCATGAAGTTCACAGAACCTTGAAATTTGAGAACTAAAGATTTGCTTGATGGAAAAATATGAAACCAAAGGGCTTTTATTCCTGATGGACGAAATATCCTACAGAAAAATTTTCATGGTTTGTGCTCGTGAGAATGCCTACCTTTGACTCGTTTTGTCTTCTAAGGTTAAGAACTTGAAGAACTCGGGGAAGACTTGAGGGTTCCTCCTTCTCCACAAATTCTGCCTTCCCTTGGCTCCTTCCCACGTCAAAAAATCCCTTGGCATGAGCTAGGGCCCGCCATGAGGGTTTTAGAGGAGTATTTAAGCATCTCCTCATTCTATTTCCTATTATGACTCTAATTCCTATTTATTCCGAATTTCCTATTTCCGTCTCCCCTTTTTAGGCATGAGATCTCCTAATTGGGTTAGGATGGGAGCTAATTTCGTGGCCAACCCATTAGGGTAGGTTTAGGAATCCCAATCCAACTCGAATTGTTATTTTAATGTATTAAATGCCTCTTTTATAATGAAGCGTTATTTTAGTTACGAATTTAGGGCATTTTACCATTATTCCCCTTTTTAAAAATTCCTATTTTGGCCCACTAAATTCTATTGGGTCAATTTAATAAAGCCCATCACTTCTTTTCTTTTAAAGGGGTTTTAGTAAATTCTCTTTCCATTAATTTCCTATTTAATTTATTTTCTTTTATTTGATTTGATAATAAATTTAATTAGTTTTCTTTTTGTATTATTAAATTTTTATTTTTTGAAAAATCCAGGTTGCTACATGGCATCTCCATCTCCGACTCTGAATGCATCACTCTCAAGTCCTGTAGCTCGTTTGATCTTACTGCGGCGTATAGAATGGGCTACAAGCTTGTGGATGGGAGAGTCACCAAGACTCTCAAGGGAAAAGAGCAAGACATTGAAGAGGAGTCTGCGGAGGATGATAATGGTACTGGTGATGACGAAGACTCCCAAGCAGAGCCAATGGATGCTCAGGGAGATGATGAAGATGATGTTGAAGACCAAGCACCACAGGGTCCAGCACCAACTCTTAGAGATTTTATTACTGGTCAGATGGCCCAACTGCAGAACCAACTCACTATGGGCTTTAACCATCTCAATGCTCGTCTTGATCATGTTGATACAAGGATGGATGCACTGGCCGATACTCATGTGCAAATTTAGCACCGGCTTATCAGGCTCTCTACAGAGTGTCATGAGTTCCATCATCCCCCTGCTCCTGGGAATGCCGATGATTAGAGAGTGTAGGATTCAGTTTGGGAAATGTAGTTTTTATATTCACTACGTTTGGGTCATGTGTATGGTGTCTTAGCATTTCTGAGCTTCTTAGTTTGCTGCGTCAGTCATGTAATTTCCCTTCATGTCATGCAAATCTTTTGTTACTGTGTGTACTTCAAATTCCATCAATGAAATCACAGTTCATTGTTTCACTTTTGTGCATGGGTGCATGATTTGTCTTTTTGGATGTTGCCAAAAGGGGGAGAAATCATCAATTTTAAATTTTGTCATCATCAAAAAGGGGGAGAATGTTGGGTTCTCATGTGTTTAAATGTTTTTGATGATGTGAATTCAATGGATGTTGCAATTGATGTTTGTAAAATGCCAAATTTGATAAAGGCATGAATGACATATGCAAGTGCAAATATGATCACCTATGTATTCATTGTATCTCACTTAGAATGTCTTTTTATGTAGGTGTGAATCTATGCAAGACAATCAATCAATGTCAAGTGCAAAAGACTTTGTAAAAGCCTTCAAGTACACACCTGTCGACAGCTAAGAAGAAGCCTGTCGACAGATAGACCATCCAGAACAAAACAAACTACTGGAAGCTCAATTGGGACAGTAGTTATTGACAATTGAAGCCCACCTATCGACAGATGCAGATGACCTGTTGACAGCACCAAATCGCCTGTCGACAGATCCAATTTTCCAGCACAACCATGGTTCTGGAAACTAGAATTGAGCTGTAGCTGTCGACAGCTATGGAGTGCCTGTCGACAGACGAAGAGAAAGTCAGATTTGATGGCCAGGATATGATCTATACTTGGGTGATCCCTTTAAGCACGACTCTCCATGTTTGGACACCCATATATAAAGGTCATATGGAGCTATTTTTGCATAGAGAAGCCACCATACCAAAACCCGAAGTAAAACCCAAGAGAGAAAGCTTCTCCCTGCTGCTCTGCTTCAACCCTCCATCCAGAGAAAAGAAGATTCATCTTCCGAACGGAGTTGAAGTTGGTTCATCCTTGGTTCAAGCTTCTCCGTCATCTAAGAGTCATCAAGTTGAAGCTTGGAGTTCCTCTGGATGACCAGTGACAAGAGTTCTTCATCTGGATTTGTTTCTTCATCTCAAAACTCTTGTCCTTTCATATTTTTCACATATCTGTGTGTGTGGTTGTGACTCAAGCGACCCTTGTGCTTGATTCACGTGTGGTTGGTTGTCTTGATTGCGTGTTTGCATCAGACAACATGTGTGTGTGTGAGTTGTAGAGTTGAACTCGCTCATAAGCAGTTGTTTCTGCATGTGTGTGTGGACGGTGGACATAGGATACACAAGTTGTGTACTCCGAACCACCTTAAATCTTCGTGTCCTATGGTTTGAACATCTTCACAATAGATGTTTGGTAGGCGCATTGATTACTCACATGCTAGACAGATTGTTTGTTGTTCTACTCACAATTAGCACACACATCGCAGTCCAAATTCCGTACAAATCTGTTTGAGATTTCAACAAGTCGTTGTTATCATTAAAAGAAAGGTCACAGTGATTTTTATTTGGTAGTAATCTATTCAACCCCCCTTCTAGATTACTATCTTAGGTGATTCCGCCAACTTTCATGCTAGATATAGTAGCCTAGAAAACCTAGATCCTTACAACATGATATTGTAAATCTTAAACTGGAAACTTAGGTTTTAATGCCTTCTAGGACTTAGAATATCTTGACCTTGACATAACTTAGGATCTAAAAGGTCGTAGCTCTGATACCACTATGTCACAACCCTAATTTTAGCAGCAGAATAAATCGGGAGACGTAAAGAACAAGTGAGCATTCAGAAGCCATAGACGAATAGCTACTACAAGTAGGATGCATAATTGAACAAATAAATTCTCTTCCTTTATTTATCAAAAAATAAATATTACAATCTCCAATGTCAAACTAAAACCATTCTTTACTCACAAATCTATCTATCTTTCAAAAGAAAGGAAAATTACAATGTTGACCACTCTCTCCTAAACCGACAAGAAATAAGAATCATTCTCTAAGTGTATTTCACGCACGATGCACTAGTTCCATCATAAGCTTTATTTCTTACCTTGATACCTGAAAATGTTAGAGAGAGCAGGTATGAGCACACTTACTCAGTCAGATTAACATCGTCAAGGGAAAATATAAGTAATTAACATTTCACGATGTATGTCATGAACTAAATATGCAAATAAATATCAGTATGAAACATGACTAGTAATGCGAACAAGAGATGTTCAATCAACTGAGATATCATGTGAATAGAATAATCAGGGATAAGGGATTATCATGTTGGAAAGTATATTGCATGTACAAGAGAATATTCACACTAAAACATGACCAGTAGTGTAAGAAGGTCAGAATAACTCTCATGTCCAAGTCACTAGAGAGAGAACAATCGGGATTGTACAAGAAGCTTCTTTCACTAAGAAGGTCACCAGAGTATCTCTCAAGATAGTAATAAGGTACTAGAAAGTACAATCATGTAGGATAACTCACTAGCAAGCACTCTTAGTAAACCGCTTTGAGCACTCCACATGAATATCACGTAGGATCTACTAGTGCCTTAGCCAAGTAAGTCCCTCTACCACTTTGGTGAAGGACCAGCATGTAACAAGTCACGTCAAGCAAGTGTATCACATGTAACAAGTGTGTGTCATGCCAAGTACCAATTGTAACGACCCTCTTTATACCGGTACGATTATACCAATCCACATCGATATAAAGGGCACCGTCACAATGGGACTTCTATCCAACACAACACAATAGGTAGAGATGTACATAAATAACAACGAAAAGTACAGCGAAAATGAAAGATACTCTTATTCCATCATCAATCACACATTCCACAGTCTATATAGTAGAAATGAAAGTAAACCAATGTCCACAATTATACAAGTCCATATAATAACATCATTGTCCACATACTAATGAAAGAAAGTGTAGTCTAAGCAAGAATTCTCCACAAGCACAGCTACTCCTCTCTCGAAGTCGCTCCTCACAATGTCCTCCTCTAGCACGGGGACACCTATCTCACCTGTATGTTAAAGTAAGTATGAGTCTTCACAAAGACCCAACATGCAACCCATTGGTACATCCTTACACATCACATAACATGCTATTCCTTTAAACAATACGAGAAGTTGGCACATGGTTTATGTCAAATAAGCACATACACATGAATAACCTATAACATGCTTTCTACACATGGTCTTTAACTTAATTCATGGTACCAATTTCAATTCATATCTTTTCATTTTTCAAAACAAATAGATCATGGAATTCAACACATGGTTACTAACAAACCTAGCATGATATCTAACACTTTTCACATGCTTTTATATCACATAATCACATATTTTACTTGCTGCTTTAACATAAATAAAACATATTCACATGATTTTACATCATTTCACACTTTTACACATTATTTAACGTGACACATAGTCTGAACCACCATAAAGAATGATAGACATATCACATAACACATACCTATCACCTAGACAATATAGTGGTGAATCTTGGTAACTGCGCAGAACCGGGAGAAGCCTTCTCCACCCATAACCAGTGGTGCTTGTCCACCTCCAGGATTTCATCCTGATACCCACAGGATATCACATACACATTGAGCCTTCCCATAGGGATTTTTCTACAATATGGCTCCACAGCCTTCTATGGTAGCAGTGTCCATTTTGGCACATATTTCACTTATACACATTAACTCAGTTAATCACATGATTAATATCATTTACATGCACTATTTGGTCCATTCACATGCAAATTATTTAAACATATATAATTCAGTTTACAGAACCTATCATGACTGTCTAACAATATCAACTCATTCATAACAGTACCTAAACATGCTGCAAATCACTGAAAATACATTCTCTTAATCAAACATGTTTAACATGGCTTTAATACCCTTTATAAGTGCAACCATACCTATGGATATCAAAACAATCCCAAATTTTAACCACAAACCCTATGTATGGAATACTTCATATGGCTAATTTTTATGAATTTTCATGACACTAACTCTATTTTTAACATTTAACAGAGATTCCATGCAATTTTAGCAAGATATTACACTTTAACATGATAGACAGTAAACAGTCAGTTTTCACTATTTTAAAACATGTAAACAGTAGTCCTAAGTTCATAAAATTTTCTAAAACAATAACATCCATCAAATCTAATTATCCCGAATTTAATTTTATTAAATCATGTATATTTCTCCATAATAGAAATTATATTAAATGAAAGCATGATCAGAAATTTGACAGAAATTCATGGTTTGACCCTAAGGCAATACCTAAACATCCATAATTTTTACAGCATGAGCAAACATCAAGAAATCCGAAAATCATGTCACAACGATTAAAATCATCATTTTGTAAATACCAAAAGAACTTGGCGGCAAGTGTCTTACCGTCAAGGTGGGTTAACGGCACAATCGGTTGCCGTTAACTTAGGAACTTGGTGGCAATATGGTTGTCGTCAACCTCCTGTCTGCAGAAAAGTGCAGACCGACCACAAACAAACCAAGAATTTGGGGGTCCAGGACACGATTTTAAAATCTGTAAAAATACCTAAACTCTAGGGGAAATGTCTAGGGATGAAACCCCTAATAAGTTACTTGCCTTTAGAAAAACCTCAGAAGATCTAATTTGGCGATGAAGCCCTCCTCGGCCAAGCCAAAGAGGTGATGCTCTTCAACCCAAATCCGATCCTTACGCTTGCACAGATGATCTCCCGGAGTCAAGGGAGCTCCTTCACCTCCAGATGAACCTTCAAGTTGAAGAAGATTGTCAGAGAAGCCTCCCAAACGCCGGATCAAGCCTCTCAAAGGTCTGCCTTTTTCTCACTCGAACCCTAGTGTAGCAACTCTGATTTTTAAATTGTGATAAATAATTAAAATATGAAATTAATTGAATAAATATGATAAATAGATTAAATTAGAATAAAGAAGAAATAAATTGAATCAAAGGGGATTAAAATCATAACCCGTTAAATCTAAATTAGTAAATGGGTTAAACAAATGGTCCACACATGAATGAATGGGCCCAAATGTGAAGAGCCCATGATGGATGGGAGATCTTTTGGCCTAATTTTGGAAGAATTAATTAATAAATTAAATAATGGTAAGATAAAGACTAAAAAGGGTTGTAATTATCCTAAAAGAAGTCCTCATCCCATCCTAAACCATTGCCCACAAAATTAAACCTCTCCCCAATCCTATTAGATAGATAAACGCAAGAAATAGGGGAGATAAATGTGGAATTTCGTAGCTAAGAGGAGAAGGAAGAGTTTGAGAAGGTAAGGACTCTTAAACTAGCTAATACACCCCCCAATTCGTGTCTACCCAACCCTAGTTCTTTCTGGAGCATTGGAGAATGAGGAGGGAAGGCTGTGCATGAGGAGAGGAAGGAGGAAAGGCTTGGAGGAAGGAGACTTCATCATCTGCACCCCTCCTCAAACCCTAGGATCTTTACAGTATGAAAAGGTAGGCAATCTCTCAAACTAAATCTAATTAAACTCGACCCTAGGTAGACCTTGATCCCCTCTATCAAAGCCCCATGTTTGCCCCAATTTTCGTTATGCCATGAAGGAGTATTTCATGCTCCAATCTCTATGCTATACATGTACCCGAACTCATTTGTTTTCCTTCAATCCATGAAGATACTAGATATCATGCCCTATAAATTTTATCATAGACATTGCATGATGTTAGGATTCGAATGATCCTATTTTCCCCAATTTTCATCATGTATCCTTTGTGAATTAAATCGATTTCCATCCCTGTGCATGTTTTAGGTTACTGAAAAGTAACCTAATTAAAGCATGCCCATTACTTGTCTATTTTTAATTACTCACGCCTGTTGATACACCTACATGTCTTGTATTATTTAAAACTTATTTCATGGTTTTTGGATGTTCGTGCAATTTTATATGGATTTTTGAATGGCCCTATATCATGCCATGGAAGGAAGGACCGAACCTAAAATGGCGCTGATTCCCCTTTTGGGCTTCGAGCCATCTTCTGAAATCATGATGGACCGACCTGTCGCGATCTCAGAATGTCGCGACAAGGTGGACCGCCGCGTCTTGAACGTTACAGCCCGACGTAGTTTCCCGCTGCCATCATGAGCCCGGCCCGGTTCAGCAGAATGCGACCGGCCCTAACGTTGCAACTTGAAACGCGATGGGTAGCCCCGTAGCGATTTCAGAATTTCGGACAAAACCCTAAATTTCATGTATACCCTTGTTATTTATGCTATATAATCCTTGTTTAACCTTAATTATGCAGTATTATGAATAGTAATGATCTGTTTATTAATATTGTGTATTAATTACATGAAATCCATTAATTAAAAGCCATGTGCACGATTATTCATGCTCTCATGATTTCTTTACACTTGCACACACTAAACATTAATGTTTGCCATGAGACCCTATTAAATTACAGAATAATATATATGGTAATTAAGTATAATTATTCACTTAATCTCCCCATTATTTTAAATGGACTTGTCTTCGTTTTATTCGTGCATTTTGTATATCGTTATAGCGTCCCTCTGCCTTCGAGCACTCAAGGCACGACGGACACTTTTTTTGTACACACTTCTTTCTTGACTTGGACCACCTCTCCGTTGGGAATACTCTTGACCAGACTAGGGACTCCTTGTCAAGGCCTCCATAAGACTTCTTGGCTTTGGCGAACGTCCATTACCGACGAGCTGGTTGTTCCATTAAAACCCTTTACACCTTAGGGATCAGCACAATCCAACGACCTTAGCATGTTCTCTCTTACCTTGGGATCACGCTGAACCTCTGGTCTGTGTTATGGCATGGCTAGTGGGTGGTTGTGACTTCTACCAGACTACCGGCACATGACCTAGTGCTGTGCAACTGTTACTATCACCTGTTTATCGTTGTTTTTATGAATATGTCCCTATCTCATCTACTATCTCTATACTCTCATTTGTTCACATTCTCTCCACACTCTCGACTATTTGTCAATTACTCTCATCTATTCTTGGTACTCTATTTGGCCATACAATTGATTGTCTAAGATAAGAAACATGACTATGCCAGGCAATAGGGCCCGATCTGGTCCTGGGAGGAGTGCCCAAAATGTGCTATTTGCCCATGGGAGTTAAAATGATCAGGATGTTGGCAATACATCCAGTGCTATTTACACTCTCCAGATTTAATCTATGACAATCAATCCACGTGCAATAAATCCAAGTGCAATCAATCAATACAAGTGCTATCGTTACTAGTGCACTATTGTGCAACTTTACATGCTATATCGTTACATGGCCAATCTATTATCATACTTGTGGTGCTATTTTCCATATACAAGTGTTGTCATTCTCTTGCCATCGTTACTTTGTTCTCTTGACTATACATGACTATACGTTTTAGTTATCCTGCCTTATAAGACATTAATCACTTAAAGCTTGTCTGTTTATATGAGATATTAAGCCCTATTAGGTGTTTATCGATCATCCTGAGCTATTTATTTCATGTGTTTCAGGTAAGTCTGATGGAGACTACCACACTCACGAGGAAGGGAACGAGGAG
The DNA here is from genome assembly GCA_014218235.1 of Colocasia esculenta. NCBI lineage: Eukaryota > Viridiplantae > Streptophyta > Magnoliopsida > Alismatales > Araceae > Colocasia > Colocasia esculenta. Next base: position 99,404,248 of record CM024761.1, on the reverse strand, counting down.
GAACAGGAGTGACCCTACTTTTCACCAACCCGTGCTTTTAGTAGCTAGTTAGTCATTAGATAGCCAATATGTATTAGTTTGGATTTGAATAAAGTACTATGGGCCCTAGTTTTGGCTCTGATTAGTGAATGTATTAGTTGGATGATGAATTATTAATGTAGTTGGATTCCATTTGGTTTTATTCCAATTGTGCAATGGTTTGATGTCTATTTATCGCTCGATACTATTTAAATAACTATAATTCCGCTCTGATATTCTGCGTCGGGGCGTTACAGTTTTGTGGTATTAGAGCCTAGGTTGTTCTTAAGTATAGGATGATCTAGGTTTGACCTGCCTCGACTAAGAGTCTAATTCCATACCTATGTGAGAGATGGGTAGAACCATGGGTAATAAGTTAAAAATAAACTCACACATGCACAAACATAGTGCAACCTCAATGTCTTACATTAAAATTTTTCTTTTGAAGGAACTTAAGACATTAGCAATGGAAGTGGAGCGTGCACAACTCCGTGACATGCAACAGACTATCCAGGAACTCACTCCAGCTCTACTTAAAGCTGTTGGAGGTGGTGGCAACCGTGGAGCTGGAGATTTACATAGGAATTTTTGCAACCTGAACCCGCCTCTTTTCAGTGGGTACATTGATCTCGACGAAGCAGAAAACTGGCTAAAGGGGAAAGAACGCATCTTTCGTGTCATGCAATGCGCGGATGGGGATATGCTACTACTTGCAACATTTCAGTTAGAAAGGGACACCCGTGCGTGGTGGGAGTCCATAGAGGCCACCAGGGCTGATGCAAAATTCACATGGGACGAATTCAAGGAGCACTTCAACTCCAAATACTTTTCTGAAAGAGTTTAAGGAAGGAAGGCCTCCGAATTTGCTGCCTTAAAGCAAAGAAACCTCTCTGTTGCCGAGTATGAAGCCCACTTCTCACGGTTGGCATGATATGCCAATCACCTTATCGGCACCAAGAGAATGAAGGCGAAGCGCTTTCTCAACAGGCTCAAGCCCGCATTTATTACTCAACTTGCACCCCTGGACATTCAGACATATGCTGAAATGGTCAAGAAGGCACAGTTACTGGAGGATGCGACTGACTTCACCTATCGTATCAAGGGTAGAATGGTCAAGAAAGAATAGACATCGGGATCTTCGAGCAAGTCCACCAACGGCAAGAAAAGGCCGTTAAGCATTACCAACGGGCCAAGCCAAGAGCAGAAGCCCAAGGTCCTCACCCCCTCTACCCCTAACAAGCCGAGATGCAAGCACTGTGATAAGTTGGGTCACACTGCAGAAGAATGCTAGAGGAAGGTAGGTGCATGCCTACGATGTGGGAGTCGAGAGCATCGTATTCCCGACTGCCTAATGCTTAAATAAAATGAGAAGCGTCCTGTGGGACAGAAGAAGCCAGGCAGACTGCAAGCCTTACAGAAAGTGGAGACCACCGAGGAAGGTGGAGTTGTGGAAGGTACTTTACCAGTCTTTTCTCAATCAACATTTGTTTTGTTTGATACTGGCGCAACACATTCGTTCATATCATAAGCATTTGCTGATACATTAAATGTTAAACCTGCATCCATGAGTTTTGAATTACCTATTAGAACACCACTGGGAGAAAAAGTCCAATTGAATAAATATTTCCCATTAGCTGATGTAAAGATTGGTGAACTCAATCTAAGAGCCGATCTAATCTGTATGCCCATGGAGGGCTATGATGTCATATTGGGAGCCGATTGACTGTCCACTTACGGGGCTCTTGTTAACTGTAGAAGAGGGCGAATTTCCCTTAGTGAATTCCCTAAGTTGACCTTCACGGGACGTAGACACAAGAGGCACTTGTCTCTCGTCTCTGCTATTAAGGCACAGAACATGAAAAGAAAGGGCTATGTGGCATTTCTTGCCTCCATAGTGGTTGAAAAGAAAGCATCCAAGATATCTGATATACATATAGTGAAAGAATATTCCGACATGTTCCCCGATGAGCTGCCAGGAATTCCACCTAAACGAGAGGTAAATTTCTCAATTGATTTAACTCCTGGAGCGGCACCGGTGTCACGTCAACCCTACAGAATGTCTCCTGCTGAATTGAAGGAATTGAAGGAACAATTAATGGAGTTATTGGAAAAGGGCTTAATCAGACCAAGTACTTCTCCTTCGGGAGCACCTATATTTTTTGTCAAGAAGAAGGATGGATCTATGAGATTGTGTATCGATTATAGGTAGTTGAATCAGCTGACCATCAAAAACAAATACCCTCTACCTCGTGTCGATGAATTGTTTGATCAAATATCAGGAACCAAATACTTCTCTAAGATTGACCTTAGATCGGGATATCATCAGATGAGAATTAAGGATGTGGATATTTACAAGACGACTTTCAGGAGTAGGTACGGTCATTATGAATTTGTAGTCATGCCTTTTGGACTAACCAATGCTCCTACAACTTTTATGTAATTGATGAACAACATCTACCAACCATACCTCGACAAATTCATCGTGGTATTTATCGATGATATTCTCATATATTGCAAGACCAAGGAAGAGCATGAGGAGCATCTGAGGATCGCTCAACAGATCTGGTGCGACAACAAACTCTACGCCAAATTGAGCAAGTGTGTATTTTGGCTCGAGGAGGTGTCATTTCTAGGCCATGTCATATCAAAGGATGGTATAGATGTTGATCCTTCCAAGGTTCAAACTGTACTCAACTGGGAGAGACCGACCAATGTCACTGAGATCAGAAGCTTTCTTGGACTGGCAGGCTACTATATGCGGTTCATAAAAGACTTCTCTAAAATAGTTGTACCTCTTACTCGCCTTACGTGAAATGAGAACCCCTATGTCTGGAGCAAAGAATGGGAGAAGAGCTTTCGGACACTGAAACAATGCTTGACATCTGCACTTGTCCTTGCATTACCAGCCGAGGGTGAAGGATTCTCAGTCTACACTTATGCATCTGGAATCGGTCTAGGCTGTGTGTTAATGTAGAATGAAAAGGTGATAGCTTATTCATCCAGACAACTGAAGCCTCATGAGGTCAATTACCCTGTCCATGACCTAGAACTAGCTGATGTGGTGTTTGCACTTAAGATATGGAGGCATATCTTTATGGAGAGCAGTTTATTGTCTACTCTGATCATAAGAGCCTGAAGTACCTATTTTCCCAGAAGGAGCTTAATATGCGACAAAGGAGATGGCTGGAATATCTAAAGAACTTCGATTTTAATATCCAATACCACCCTGGCAAAGGTAATGCAGTAGCTGATGCACTTAGTAGGAACCTGTGGCGTCCTTGTCTTGTTTAGTCATGGGTGAGATGCAATTGTTAGAACAGTTCGCTAGTCTGAATATAAATATTGAATAAAGAAGTGATCAGGTGTTAGTAACCAATCTTAGAGCTCAACCCAACATCTTTGTCGAGATCAGGGAGCAACAAGCTAATGATCCATTTCTAATCCGAGTCAAAGAAACCCTAGCAGACCGACCAGACTTCTCCATCACAGAGGACAGGAGGTTGTTATTTCAAGGAAGGACTTGTGTACCCGATAATTAACAGTTGAAAAGGAAGCTGATGGATGAAGCCCATAAGACAAAGTATACAATTTACCTAGGCACAACCAAGATGTACCAGGACATGAAAAGGTCATTTTGGTGGCCCAACATGAAGCGTGAGGTGGCTGAGCATGCCGCGCACTGCCTCACCTATCAACAAGTCAAAGCGGAACATCGACGTCCTGCGGGTGTACTCAGACCCCTGGACATACCAGAATGGAAGTGGGAGAGCATCGGAATGGATTTCATCATGGGTTTACCCCGAACTCGTGGTGGACTCGATGATATTTGGGTCATAGTGGACCGATTGACTAAGTCCGCACATTTCCTCGCAATCAAGAGTACTTGGAGTGTTGATGTACTAGCTACTCTTTATATGAAGGAGATAGTAAGACTACATGGAGTCCTTGTGTCCATAGTCTCAGATCGTGACCCCAGATTCACCTCTAGATTATGGAAGAGACTTCAGACTGCTTTAGGCACCAAACTAAACTTTAGCACTACATTCCACCCATAGACAGATGGGCAAACTGAATGAATAAACCAAATTGTGGAAGATATGTTGTGTGCATATACTATAGACTTTTAGGGGTATTGGAATGAACAATTGTCACTGATAGAATTCTCCTACAACAACAGCTACAAGGCCAGCATCAAGATGGCACCGTTTGAAGCCCTGTGTGGTAGAAGTTGTAGATCGCCAGTGTGTTGGAATGAAGTAGGTGTACAGTAATGGTTGGGACCAGACATGGTACAGAACACTAGTAGGGACATAGAGATCATCAGGGATAGAATTAAAATAGCTCAGTCCAGGCAGAAGAGTTATGCAGACAAGAGAATAAGTGACCTGGAATTTCAATTTGGAGATCATGTGCTGCTTAAAGTATCCCTGACCCGAGGATTTCAAAGGTTTGGGATGAAAGGTAAATTAAGGCCAAGATTCATAGGTCCATTTGAAGTACTGGAAAGAGTTTGAGAAGTGGCGTATCGTCTAGCATTACCTCCTCAGTTTTCCACAGTACACAATGTTTTCCATGTATTTATGCTGAGGACGTATGTGTACGACCCTTCACATGTAATCAGCTACGATGATATAATTCTAAACAAAGATATGACCTATGAAGAGAAGCCGGTGAGAATCTTGGACAAGAAGATACAACAGCTCTGGAACCGACCCATATCTGTGGTAAAAGTGCTCTGGAGAAATCAAGAAGTCGAAGAGGCCACATGGGAACCCGAAGCAACAATGCGACGGAATTACCCAGATCTATTCAGTAAGTCAATCTTCCTCTTACGATCTAATGAATTTGGGGACCAACTTTTTTTTAAGAGGGGGAGGATGTAGCAACTCTGATTTTTAAATTGTGATAAATAATTAAAATTGAAATTAATTTAATAAATATGATAAATAGATTAAACTAGAATAAAGAGGGAATAAATTGAATAAAAGGGGATTAAAATCAAAACCCATTAAGCTAAATTAGTAAATGGGTTAAACAAATGGACCACACATGAATGAATGGGCCCAAATGTGAAGAGCCCATGATGGATGGGAGATCTTTTGGCCTAATTTTGGAGTAATTAATTAATCAATTAAATAATGGTAAGATAAAGACTAAAAGGGGTTGTAATTATCCTAAAAGGAGTCCTCATCCCATCCTAACCCATTGCCCATAAAATTAAACCTCTCCCCAATCCTATTAGATATATAAAGGTAAGAAATAGGGGAGATAAATGTGGAATTTCATAGCTAAGAGGAGAAGGAAGAGTTTGAGAAGGTAAGGACTCTTAAACTAGCTAATAAACCCCCCAATTCGTGTCTACCCAACCCTAGTTCATTTTGGAGCATTGGAGAACGAGGAGGGAAGGTTGTGGATGAGGAGGGCAAGGAGGAAAGGCTTGGAGGAAGGAGATTTCGTCATCTACACCCCACTTCAAACCCTAGGATCTTTACAGCGTGAAAGGTAGGCAATCTCTTAAGCTAAATCTAATTAAACTTGACCCTAGGTAGACCTTGATCCCCTCTATCAAAGCCCCATGTTTGCCCCAACTTTCGTTGTGCCATGAAGGAGTATTTCATGCTCCAATCTATTTGCTATACATGTACCCGAACTCACTTGTTTGCCTTCAATCCATGAAGATACTAGATATCATGCCCTGTAAATTTATCATAGACACTGCATGATGTTAGGATTCAAATAATCCTATTTTCCCCAATTTCATCATGTATCCTTTGTGAATTAAATCGATTTCCATCCCTGTGCATGTTTTAGGTCGCCGAAAAGTAACCTAATTAAAGCATGCCCAATACTTGTCTACTTTCTAATTACTCATGCCTGTTGATACATCTACATGTTTAGTTTCATTTAAAACTTGTTTCATGATTTTTGGATGTTCCTGTGATTTTATATGGATTTTTGAATGGCCCTGTATCATGCCATGAAAGGAAGGACCGAACCTGAAATGTGGTTGATTCCCCTTTTAGGCTTCGGGCCGCCTTCTGAAATCACGACGGCCCGACCCGTCGTGAACTCAGAAGGTCGTGACAGGGTGGACCACCGTGTCTTGAACGCGACGGCCTGACCCGTCGTGCTTTCCCACCGCCATCATGAGCGCGGCCCAGTTCAGCAGAACGCGACCGGCCCTAACGTCGCGACTTCAAATACGACAGGTACCCCCGTCGCGATTTCAGAATTTTGGGCAGAACCCTAAATTTCATGTATACCCTTGTTATTTATGCCACATCATCACTGTTTAAACTTAATTATGCACTGTTATGAATAGTAATGTTCTATTTATTAATATTGGGTATTAATTAAATGAAATCCATTAATTAAAAGCCTGTGCACGATTATTCATGCTCTTATGATTTCTTTACACTTACACACACTAAACATTAATGTTTGCCATGAGACCCTATTAAATTACACAATAATATATCTGGTAATTAAGTGTAATTATTCACTTAATCTCCCCATTATTTTAAATGGCCTTGTCATCATTTTATTCATACGTTTTGTATACCATTATTGCGTCCGTTTGTCTTCGAGCACTCAAGGCATGACGGACACTTGTTTTGTACACACTTATTTCTTGACTTGGACCACCTCTCCATTGGGAAAACTTCTGAGCGGACCAGGGATCCTTGTCAAGGCCTCCGTAAGTCTTCTTGGCTTTGGCGGATATCCATTGCCGACGAGCTGGTTGTACCATTAAAACCCTTTACACATTAGGGATCAGCACGATCCAACGGCCTTAGTGTGTTCTCTCTTACATTGGGATCACGCCGGACCTCTGGTCTATGTTATGGCATGGCTAGTGGGCAGTTGTGACTTCTACCGAACTGATGACACACGACCTAGTGTTGTGCAACTGTTACTATCGCATGTTTATCGTTGTTTTTACGAATATGTCCCTATCTCATCTACTATCTCTATACTCTCATTTGTTCACATTATCTCTACACTCTCGTGTATTTTTCAATTACTCTCTTCTATTCTTGGTACTCTATTTTGCCATACAATTGATTGTCTAAGATAGGAAACATGACTATGCCTAGCAATAGGGCCCGATCTGGTCTTGGGAGGAGCGCCCGAAAAGTGCTGTTTGCCCGTGGGAGTTAAAATGATTAGGATGTTGACATACATCTAGTGCTATTTCCACTATCAAGATTTAATCTATGAGAATCAATCCACGTGCAATAAATCTAAGTGCAATCAATCAATACAAGTGTTATCGTTACTAGTGCACTATTGTGCAACTTTATGTGCTATATTGTTACATGGCCAATCCAATATCATACTTGTGGTGTTATTTTCCATGTACAAGTATTATCATTCTCTTGCCATCGTTACTTTGTTCTCTTGACTATACACGACTGTACTTTTTAGTTATCCTGCCTTATAAGACATTAATCACTTAAAGCATGCCTATTTATTTGAGATATTAAGTCCTACAGGGCATTTATCGCTCATCATGTGCTATTTATTTCATGTGTTTCAGGTGAGTCTGATGGAGACTACCACACTCACAAGGAAGGATCGAGGAGGAATAGGAGTGACCCTACTTTTCGCCAACCCGTGCTTTTAGTAGCTAGTTAGTCATTAGATAGCCAATATGTATTAGTTTGGATTTGAATAAAGTACTCTGGGCCCTAGTTTTGGCTCTGATTAGTGAATGTAATAGTTGGATGATGAATTATTAATGAAGTTGGATTCCATTTGGCTTTATTCCAATTGTGCAATGGTTTGATGTCTATTTATCGCTCGATACTATTTAAATAACTTTAATTCTGCTCCGATATTCCGCGTCGGGGCGTTACACCTAGAATTCTCCTTCTGAACCAAAGGGTCTTTCCTAGCCGAGATGCTTAGGTTATATAGGCTAAGAGTCGGGGTGAACCTAGTAATAGGAGTCCTGACCGTTGAGGATTGGGTTTCCTAAACAATCACAGGAGAAAATGGGGCCATTTCAAATCTAGAATCCTGAACACAACTGGAGAAGCAAACGGCCTTTTAGCTGCCATCAACAGGAAATAGGCGTCAATCAATGTTGACATCTAGATCCTCTGGCCATACAGTCAACGGCACAAAAGTTCCCATCAACCTGCTCTTAACGTCAAGGGATGCTGACGTTAAATAGGGATTTCAGGCAGAACTTAAAAACATCAAGCAATCATATATGCATAGAAATAAACAATATTATATGTAGAGAATTTGAGGACCTTACTTCCTCTCCCTCAAAAGAAAACTTTGTCCTAGAAGTTAGCATAGAATTACTAACCAAACAAATGGGGATATTGTTTCTTCATGGCCTCCTCAAGCTCCCATGTAGCCTCCTCCTATGAGAAATTCCTCCATAACGCCTTCACGGATGCAATAGCCTTGTTCCTGAGGTGCTAAACCGTCCGATCTAGGATAGCTACTGGTCGCTCCACATAAGACAAGTCTAGTTGAATCTCCACTGGCTCGTGACTGATAACATGTGACGGATCTGGCACATACCTCCTGAGCATAGACACGTGAAAAACTGGGTGCACACTAGCTAGTGCTAGGGGTAAAGCTAGCTCATAAGCCATGCTGCCCATCCGCTTGAGAATCTCAAATGGGCCAATGAATCTCGGGCTCAACTTGCTATGCCTACCAAACCTGACCACGCCTTGGGTAGGCGAAACCTTGAGAAGTACATGCTCCCCAACCTTGAACTCTATGTCCTTCATTTTGTTGTCGGCGTAGCTCTTCTATCTATCCTGTGCTGCAACCAATATCTACCTAATAAGCTGAATCTTATCCGAAGTCTCTTGCACCAACTCTAGACCAACGAACTGCCTATCACCTGTCTCCTCCCAACACAAAGGAGATCTACAAGGCCGCACATACAAAGCCTCGAATGGAGCCAAGACGATGCTCGCATGAAAACTGTTGTTATAGGCGAACTCCACAAGAGGTAGGTGACGCTCCCAATCACCCCTCTAATCAAGCACGCATGCTCTCAACATATCCTCGAGCGTTTGAATCCTCCTCTAAACTGGCCATCTGTCTGAGGGTGAAATTCCAAACTATGCTTCAACTGAGAAACAAAAGTCTCGTGAAGACCATGCCACAGCCTCGATGTAAACCACGGGTCTCTGTCAGAGATAATAGACTTTGGCACACCATGCAGTCTCACAATGCTGCTAACATATAGCCTCGCCAAACTCTCCACAAACTATTTCTTCCTCATAGGCAAGAAGTGTGCAGTCTTGGAGAAATGGTCTACAATCACCCAAATTGAGTCATTGCCCTTAGCTGATCTGGGCAAACCCATCACAAAATCCATGGTGATTGCTTCCCACTTCCACACAGGTATATCCATCTTTTGCATAAGGCCCGATGGTCTCTTCCGCTCGGCCTTAACCTGCTGACATATCAAACACCTGGACACAAAATCTGCCACATCATTCTTCATGCCAGACCACCAAAAAGATCTCCTCAAGTCCTGGTACATCTTGGTGTTGCTTGGATGAATGGACAACCTCGATCTGTGAGCTTCTACAAGTATTCGCTCACGAACATCCACAACATCGGGTACACAAACTCGGTGCTGAAATCTGATCACACCGTCCTCATCTCGAGCAATGTCTGCCTTGCCCGCCATCTCTTGAAGCCAACGATCAGCCTTTTGCTGCTCGATCACCTCATCCAACACCATGGATTGGATAGACAACTGTGCCACAAAAGCTCAACACAATTGTGCCTCTAACTCGGTCATAGCACATGTTCCATCTTCAAGCATCTTCTAATCCTGTCGAAGTAAGGACCTATCTCTGCTAAGTGCATCCGCCATGACATTCTCCTTCCCTAGATGGTACTGAAGCTCGAAGTCGTAGTCCTTAAGAAACTCTATCCATCTTCTCTGTCGCAGGTTCAGCTCCTTCTGAGAGAAAAGATACATCAAACTCTTGTGGTCGGTGAACAGCTCGAACTTGACACCATAAAGATAGTGTTTCCAAATCTTCAGTGCATGAACCACAGCTGCTAACTCTAAATCATGGGTTGGATAGTTACGCTCATACTCTTTTAATTGGCGAGAAGCATAGCCAATTACCTTACCATGCTGCATCAACACACATCCAAGGCCTATCTGAGAAGCATCAGAATAGATAGCAAAACCCTCTGCACCACTAGGCAAGGTCAACATGGGTGCAGACATAAGCCTCATCTTCAGCAACTAGAAACTACTCTCAAAATCATCAGACCACACATACTTAACTCCCTTTCTGGTTAGCTTAGTCAAAGGTGCAGCAATAGAGGTAAAGCCTTCAATGAATTGCCTGTAATAGCCTGCTAACCCAAGAAAACTCCTGATCTCAGATGGTGTTCTTGGAGTCTCCCACTCTAGCATTGCCTGAACCTTCACCGGATCAACAACAACTCCAGCTTCTGAGATAATATGCCCAAGGAAATGAACCATGCGCATCCAAAAGTCGCACTTGCTGAACTTAGCATATAGCTTGTGCTTTCGGAGAACCTCTAAAATAATCCTCAGATGCTCACGGTGTGTAACCTCATTCGAGGAATAGACTAACACATCGTCTATGAACATCACAACAAAACTATCCAAATGTGGCCTAAATACCCTATTCATGAGATCCATGAATGCTGCAGGGGCATTAGTCAGACCAAATGGAAGCACAAGAAACTCATAGCGTTCATAATGGGTCCTAAATGCAGTCTTGGACACATCTTCACCATTGATCCTCAGCTGATGGTAGCCAGACCGTAGATCAATCTTGGAAAACACCAATGCATTCTGCAGCTGATCAAACAAATCATCTATCTACAGCAAGGGGTACCTATTCTTCACTGTAGCCTGGTTGAGCTTTTGTAGTTGATGCACAACCTAAGGGAACCATCTTTCTTCTTCACAAATAGCACAGGTGCAGCCCATGGTGACACACTAGGGCGAATGAACCCCTTATCAAGCAAATCCTGCAACTGCTTCCTCAGCTCGGCTAACTCCACAGGTGCCATCCGATAGGGAGCCTTAGAGATTGGTGAGGTGCCTGGAAGCAACTCTATGGTGAACTCTATCTCTCTTCCTAGTGGCAATCCTGACAAATCATCAGGAAACACGTCTGAAAACTCCTGCGCAATCTTAATCTCCTCTAGGGTAGGTGACTGATCATCCTTTGGGACCAAGACCACAATGACAACAAAAGTGTCACAACCCTTGTTTACCATCCTTATAGCCTTCATGGCGGAGATCACAAACCTTCCCGCTAAATTCTTTGGCAACGGATGTGAAAACTCATCCTCTCCAGGAATACGGAAAGTAATCTTCTTCCCTCTGCAATCCACCAAGGCATAGTGCTCCTCAAGCCAATGTAGACCAAGTATGGCATCATAGTCCTTCATCTTGTGCAAGTAGAAGCATACGAACAAGCCTCGGCTTCAATGCACACAGGTAAGGATGGAATGCACTTCCTGGTTGCTACCGTACTTACTGGTGTGTGCACAGACAAGGGAACTTCTAACTCCTCTACTTCAACTCCAATTTTGTTGCTAACTGCTTGGCAAACCACTTGGAAATAAACGAGCATGTAGTACCCGTATCAAACAACACTAGAGCCTGCACACCCATGACTAGAACCGTACCTTTTGTGACATTCTCAGCCTGCTCTGCGTACTCTCGAGCTAGTGCAAACACTCAGGCTTAGGCTCGAGGCCTTCCTAGTCTCCCTGTCATTGGTGCTGCTACTGCTGGGGTTGGCAGTCCTCTCTGAGCGAACTACTGAAGCCTGGGACAATCTTGGATCTGGTGCTCGGTGCTGCCACACTTCAAACACTTCCCTACAAGCTTCCAACACTCAGTGTCGTCGTGTGCCCTTCCGCAATGAGGACACATCTTCTTGTCGCTGGGCCTGAAGCTAGGTGACTGTGGTACCACCGCCTGCTGACTCGGAGTTGCTGGACGTTGTGGCGACTGGTACACCATTGCCTTCTTCTTGTCTTGCCTCTAGAAAGGTGGCACTGATCTCTTCTGTGCTGCCCTCTTCTCTTCAATATACTGATCCATCTCACTCTTATGCTTGCATGCTGCGCTGAGAGCCTCATCTAAAGTACAGTGGTCAAAAGCAACCAGCCTTGACTTGAGTGATGGTTTGAGCCCCATCACAAACTTATTGGCCTTCCTGCACTCATCTACAACATATGAGGAGCATATTTGGAAAGCTCGGCAAACCTGGCCTCATACTCCAAGACAGTCATGGAGCCCTGAGTGAGAGATAGGAACTCCTACTCCATCTTATCTGTATGTGCTCGGGGATGAACTTGGCCTAGAATAGCCTCGTGAACTCAGCCCAAGTCACCTCAATGGCACCATCCTCATACCTCGTACGTAGCATGGAGGCCCATCAAACATCGGCTCTCTCCTGCAAAACACAACCCATAAGCACCATCCAAACTAAAATCTTAACCTTACACAGTACATATACTCTAAGTACCTGTAGCTTGTAAGTAGCCAGGCTGACTTTATCTTCTTCCTCACACCTGATAACCTGGAAGATCTTCTCTACCTCCCTCATCCAGCTCTCTGCTAAGAGGGGTTGATTCTCCCCCTTAAAAGAAGGTAGAGCCATCCTCTTAAACCTCTCCATGATGGACGGACCACCATTCCCGTGCTCCTAGGGAATTGGAGCTAGAGCCTGATCCTGAGACAACAAGCAACACATAAGCAACCATACATTCAACAAAATAGACTACTCCTTATTTAACAACTCTAACCCGTGCCTGCAACTGAGCCTGCAGTGTCGCTTGAGTCTAGGCCTGAGTCTGCATTGCCTGGACTAGGCCTTGCATGAACATGCCATAGTCCACAGGTGGTAGTGGAGGGAGTACCATAGGACCCTGGGATGCTGGGGCCTGCTGCTCACCCCTCTCCTCACGCCTCTGTTCGTCCTCCCGAGCCAGAGCACCGCACCTACCATGGCTCGCCATTGCCTGAAAAATAATTAACTTTGTTAGAATCTCAGTTACTTAGTCCTAAACTTTTTCTTAACTATCTTTAATCCATTATTAGATATTTTTCACTAGATGGACAAATTCTATAAAGACTTTGCAATATTGTTTAGATGATGGCTTATTTATGTACAATCTCAACCTGTGGGCTCTAATACCAATCTCTGTAACAACCCTCTTTATACGGGTACGATTACATCAATCCACATCGATATAAAGGGCACCATCACAGTGGCACATGTACCCAACACAACACAATAGGTAGAGATGTACACAAATAACAAAGAAAAGTACAACGAAAATGAAAGATTCTCTTATTCCATCATCAATCACACATTCCACAGTTTATATAGTAAAAATGAAAGTAAACCAATGTCCACAATTATACAAGTCCATATAATAACATCATTGTCCACATACTAATGAAAGAAAGTGTATTCTAAGCAAGAATTCTCCACAAGCACAACTACTCCTGTCACGCCCCTCCAATTTAGCAGTGGAATAAATCAGAGGGAAACGTGAGCAATGACTATGGTAACGTAAATTGCGCATACAGACGCAAACATCAGAGCATCTAATGAACAATAATTGAAATAAGCTCTTGGTTTCATTATAAAATCATTAAGACTATTACAACCACTAATTCGGAGCCAACATAGGGCTCAATGACATCATTATATTGAAAAGAAATCTAAAGCAATAACTATTAGACTCCATAGTGCTAGGGCAACTTCATGAACTGACTCTAGGTCGCTTATCACTCTGGTCCCGTCCCATTGGTGTATGTAACATCATTGTACGACTTAATGAGACACAATAACAAATAACGAAGGGTGAGTGATAACGCCCAGTAGGACTTAAATCTCAATAGTCAAGCAGGCTTTAAATGATTAATGCTTTAAATGGCAGAGTAACTAATGATAGAGAGAGTCATGTAAAGTTGAGAAAGTAATAACATAAGTAACATGGTTCGAATAGCAAATGAATCAAGTATAGCACGATGTCTAAAGTCAAGTCAAGATAGAAACGATAACAAGAATAGCAAGTAACGTCATTGTCAAGTAATAGCAAGCAACATGCATAGCAAGGAGAGAGATAGTAATTGGTCATGTAAAGAGTAAATTGTACTTTGATTGATTTTCATCAATCGAGATAGTATAGCACTTTTGATTAACTTTCGTCAATCGAAATAGTGATGGCACTTTAGTTATCCGTAGATAGCCGAGAGAGAATATAGCACTTTTACTATCAATAGACAACGAGAGAGTATGGCACTTTGAATGTGATCAAGTCACGATAAAATGCAATAACTCAAGATAGCAAGTATCAAGGAGAGCAAGTAGAGAGTACGACAGTAGTCTCTCAATAACATGACAGTAGCAGTTCAGTAATAGTCAATGGCAGTACAGTAACAGTGTAGTACATCTGAACTAACAGACTAACAGCAACACTGTAACTGTCAGATGTCTAGTTAATTCAGAACAGTCAGTCAGGACCGGTGCAAATGCAGACACCGTCAATAGCCCCTGCAGGTATTTTCAGGGGGCTCTCCGCCCCCAGGACTAGATTGGAGCTCTCGGACACTCTCCGTCCCCTCAACAGTATGCATTCAAGTCAGTAGAGTCGCAAGATCTATTTTAGCGCTAGACAGTCAAGAACAGTACAAAACAGTAGGAGCCACACAACTCACAGGGTACAACAGAGTACTAGATGAATAGACGAGAGAGACGACATAGTAGAGTGAACGTGAATAGATGAGCGAGTAGAGTATAGATGAGATCTTATGGTCATTGCACATGAAACGTCGAGTAACGAGCGATAGTAACAGTTGCACAACACGCTCATATGGTGTTGGCAGTCAGGTGGAACCCACTACCCTTCAATTGGCCATGTTACACACAGGTCCAGAGGGCCGTCATGATTCAAGATAAGATAGAGAACAATCTAAGGTCATTTAGATCTTGCTGATCCCTAGAGGTGTCATAGGTGTTAGGGTACAACCAGCTCGTCGACCATGTGGGAATCCATGGACAGAGGAGACTTACGGAGGAATTGAACAAAGACTCACTAGTCCGGCAAAAGGAGCATCCGACGGAGAGTTCGTCCAAGTCAAGAGAGAGTGTGTATATAGAACCAAGTGCCTGACGTTCTAGAGGAATTCTAGAATAGTGGAGCGTTGATAACGGTATTCCCAAATCATCGCGAGAATCGTAGACAAGTTCATTTAAAATAGGGCAATTAAATATGTAATTGAAATCAATTGCTAGATGTACTATGTGACAATTTTCATGCCAAGTTAAGCCATATTGGATGGTTCAAAGTGAGTGCAAGTGTAAGAGAATCATGGACATGAAATAATCACGTGGATGACTTTTTAATTTAACTAATTACATGTCCATGATTAACAATTTTGTTTACTGAGTTTAAGACTGTTAACAAGGAATAAGGGTTATTGTAGAAAGTCAAGAATTTCAGAAATAGGGGGTTTCATGCAAAAAGCCTAGATCGCGACATACCCATATGAGGGTCGCGACGGGGTCAAAGTGGAATGCGACATGGCCTTGTACAGATCGCGACGGGCTTGTCAGCTCAGGCAGGCAGATCGCGACGACATACCCTGTCGCGATCAGATCACGACGGAAGGTGTTGTCGCGACGGCCCTGAGAACGCGGCCTATCGGGCCGTCGCATTCTAAGGTCCTGTACCTGAGTTCGAGCAGGAAAAGAACTAGCATGGGATTGCGTGCCAACTTAATATATTTTGACACGAGGTGATTCGAAAATTCATAACTGATTGTATTGTCAATGAAAAATTATGAAACAAGTTGCATATTGATCTAGACATACTTGAGTACTTACAATAAATAGGAATTTGAAAATACATAGAGTTTCGATATGCTTTATTCAAGTCAAACATGGAGTACATGACATAGTGAGTAGTTGAGATGAGAGAATTAATTCATGAAGTAGGGTGGATAAAAATTAGGGCTTTTAGGGGATAATAAAGCCTAACTATCATTAGTATTTTCCATAAAAATTTCGTAGCATGGGGTTTAGTATACATGGAGATCAAGAATTAAAAAGAGGGTTCGGGTCATGGTGTTTACAGAACTTCAAAATTAAGAACAAAAGATTTGCTCGATGGAAAAATATGAGACAAGAGGAATTTGAATCCTGAGGTTTACATCAACCTACCGATGAAATTGATTTAGTTTTGCTCGTGAGAATGTCTACCTTTGACTCCTTTTCTCTTCTAGGGCTTGATGAAGCCTTCTCCCCATGAAATCTGCTCCTCCTTGGCCTCTCCTCCAGGTCCAGCAACCCTTGGCAATGAGCTACGACCGACCATGGGGGATTTAGGAGAGTATTTATGCTTCCTATGTTTCTATTTCCTAATAGGACTCTAACTCCTATTTAATTCCTGGATTTCCTTTTTTAATTCCACCTTCTATGCTTTCCACTTCCTATTTGGGTTAGGATGGGAGTTAAATTCGTTGCCAACCTATTAGGGTAGGTTTAGGAATCCAATTCCATCTTTAATTAGCAATTTTAATGCTTAAATACCTCTTTTCTATTTAAGAAATATTTAAGTTACGAATTTAGAGCATTTTCCTATTATTCCACTTTTAAAAATCCTTATTTTAGCCCAATTGATTTTATATGGTTCATTTAACCAAGCCCATTCTCAATGGAATTTAACTTAGGAGAATTCTCCATTTTAAATAGGGAAATAAAAAAATATTCAGAATTTATTATAATTTTCTTACTTGAATTTATTCATGGGCCATGAGATGTCGATTAGTCTGATTCTGATAGTGGGTAATCCTTTCATGTTGTTGGAAGTCTCTTCGACATGTTCTTTTAATTTATGGATGCGTTATTTTTCCGTGTTAACGGTTTTCTGACTTAGTTTCCTAATTTGGATAATTAGTCACATTGTGACGTACACTTGGCCAATCGGATTTTTTGTTGCTTGAATTTCTTAGTAGAACACTTAGGAATAATGTCTGGGGTTGATTTATAATTTTTAAGGAATTTTCTAGTGTATTCTTACACATACGATAGTGGTACGTATGTTTCTATTATTTTGATTTCAAGATATTATTAATTTGAATTTTTAAGTATTAAATTTTCCGGGTTGTTACATCCTCCCCCACTTAAAATGAATTTGGTCCCCAAATTCATATGATATGATACGACTACCAATTTATTCTAAATATTTCAATTCATCATCTCCCCCACTTAAGGTTTTGCTATCGTGAAAATAATATGAAATCAAACTAAGGGTTTAGTGATGATACCTTGTCTACCCTCATTGGCCTGTTTTATATCCACAAGGGCTTGTAATCGTCCTTGGCGTGGAGTTTGGTTCTTCTTTGTTGGACAATTTATGACTCGATGTTGTTGACTTCCACATCACAAGCACCTACCCAATCTCTTCCAACAGTTATCAACCTGATGCCCTGACTTTTCAAAAAATTCACAGACTTCCTTCCGCTTCACTTCCCCTTTTATTCTCTTGCTATCTACTATATTTCTTCCTTTATTATCATTGGAATGAGTAGCACGTTCCCTTTTCAACACCGTCTTCTTATGGATCTTTTCAAGAAGTTCCATGGTGTCCTCTACTAATTGAGCTCTCAATACCATGACTAAATATACTTCAATGTCTAGTGGAGCAAACTTTTCCAAGAACACAGGTCTCAACCCTTCTAAGAATCTCCTTGCCTTCATCTTTTCCGTACTCACTAAATGTGGTGCATACTGTCCTAGTCTTTCAAATTGCGCTTCATATTCTACTATAGATATCATTCATTGTTTTAAATTGGCGAATTCATTTGCCTTCCTCTCACGAATCCTCTCAGAAAAATATTTGGTGTTGAAGAGTTCTAAAAAGTTTTCCCACTCTATGTTGATGTTGGGTAGTTGTCGACTGACAACTTCCCACCAAGCATAGCATCGTGGTCCAATTGGAAGGTTTCCAGAAGGACTTTCTCCTGCTCTAAGCATTGCATAACTCTAAAGATTCGTTCCATCGCCTTCACCCAATTTTCAGCTTCATCGGGATCCGGAGTTCCATTAAACCTAGGGGGATTTATTCGTTGAAAGTTCCTATATAAGTCTCCTGCCCCATTTCTTGCTCCTACTTGAATCACGTTCTTAAGGGCTTGAGTTAACCCCTGTACAGTCTGTTGTAATTCGTGCATTTGTGCATGCTCGCCAGCCATCTCCTCTAGTTCCTGCGAGTAAGAATACTTATTAATTTCTTCTTAAACTTAGGGTGCTTATACATATAGTTAAGCTCCTAGCATAACCTCAAGCTTTACCCAATCTCTCACATAGGTATGGTGGTTGACTTAGACACGTGTCATGGCAGTTCGTCCTAGAACACCCTATACCTAAGAGATCCAATGAGGACATCCTAGAACATCTTAAACCTAAGATATCCAATTAAGACATCCTAGGCTATGATACCAACTGTCACGCCCCTCCAATTTAGCAGCGGAATAAATGGAGGGAAACGTGAGCAACGAGTATGGTAACGTAAATTGCGCGTACAGATGCAAACATCAGAGCATCTAATGAATAATAATTGAAATAAGCTCTTGATTTCATTATAAAATCACTAAGACTATTACAACCACTAATTCGGAGCCAACACATAAAGCTCAATGACAACATTACATTGAAAAGAAATCTAAAGCAATAACTATTAGACTCCATAGTGCTAGGGCAACTTCATGAACTGACTCTAGGTCGCTCATCACTCTGGTCCCGTCCCATTGGTGTATGTAACGTCATTGTCCGACTTACCTGAGACACAATAACAAATAACCAAGGGTGAGCGATAATGCCCAGTAGGACTTAAAACTCAATAGTCAAGCAGGTTTTAAATGATTAATGCTTTAAATGGCAGAGTAACTAATGATAGAGAGAGTCATGTAAAGTCGAGAAAGTAATAGCACAAGTAACATGGTTCGAATAGCAGATGAATCAAGTATAGTACGATGACTAAAGTCAAGTCACAATAGAAACGATAACAACAATAGCAAGTAACGTCATTGTCAAGTAATAGCAAGCAACATGTATAGCAATGAGAGAGATTGTGATACCCTGAAATTTTCATTCTTTTATATCGTGTATGTGTGTTTACTTGTTGTGTGTATAGCATGTGTATTCAATTGTGCATATAACTATTTTTAAACTTCTCATGAACATATACATGCATATATATATGTATTTTTATGTGAGAATAGGCAATTAGCTAAATTGATGTATAATGTGTATACCAAAATCTTAGGCTAATAATACTTAAAGTAATATTATGCATGTTATAATTATCTATTTCTTGCATAATGTATATAATTATGTTGTATACGTGAGTATAATTATACATACGTCAATTCAAGTGGGTGCATGTAAGAATTTGTGATTGTGGTATAAATTATTCTTAGTTAGCTTATTCTATATTACCTCTTACAGATATTATGTATGTAAAATCTTGAAGTGCATATTGAACTATCTATTCCATGGATGTTGTGTGTAAATATATGTATATATATGTAAGTTATCTTATGCATGTGATATCTATCTATCTAATCATATGTACATCAAATCATCTATAATATATGAATAGTACTTAAATAACATTGTGTATATGATAGGTAAGTAATGCTATAGGCCATGCAAGTACATGAAAGTTATTTGCGTACAAGTATAATTATACATTAATGTGCATACACTATCTAGTCATAAATATATGTAAATCTCATACATATGGTACGTATTGTACACATAGTAAGAAAACACTATCATACATTTTTAAATAATCATGAGTTTATTTTCGAGCATGTAATATATATTTAAACGTGTGTGAATTATCTAATTATTGAGGTGCCTATTGTATTTAATTATTTTAATGCATGTAGTTAGTATTATGGATGTGCGTATGTATACATACATGTGTTATTCTTGTTTAAATAATATTTATCTACTTTAAGTGTGTTAAATTATTTATGGTGTGTGAAGTACTTCGATGATAATGTGCATACAATATTTAACTAATAATGAACACATTTTAATCATAGGTTCATGAGTAATGTATGTAATTATGCAATGTGTACGTATATGTGCATATATGTATGTATTGATGCATATTGATCTTAATTATGATTAGTGTAAGTTGTATTTAATTAAATATTGTGAAATGTATGTACTTTATGTGGTAAGAACATATGCAATTATTTTTACACATACTATATTGCTTTGGTGTATTTATACATTTAATTTTAGGTTTGACGGGGTTTTGGCTGCACTGTGCTGCTGGCGGCCAGGACCTGGACGCCAAGGCACTGTTGGCGTCCACCCCCTGGACGCCAACCACAGTGGGCGTCCACCCCCTGGACGCCATCCCCATTCTGGCGGCCAAACCTTGACGTCAACTGTGTAGTTGACTACGACCGATGTTGACGTTAATATCCTCCTGCGTAACGGTTCCAGAATTGTTAATGCTCGTGTTTTGGCTGGTTCCGGATTAGGAAACCCTTCCTAATGCGTGGAAAACCTACCCTAGTATGTATCCCCAACCCCGAGCCTATGAAATACCCATCTTAGGACGAGGAAAAGGCTTTTAGCATTTGGTGAAAACCCTAGCTCCGAGATGGTGAAAAGCTGAACTTCAGAAGGCCGGATCCGTCGACTGGAGGTGTTCCCCGAGGAGCTACAACATCTGGAGGACAGCCAATACATCCAAGAAGAGATCCCAACTCGGAGGAGCC
This sequence comes from Colocasia esculenta, assembly GCA_014218235.1. Taxonomy (NCBI): domain Eukaryota; kingdom Viridiplantae; phylum Streptophyta; class Magnoliopsida; order Alismatales; family Araceae; genus Colocasia; species Colocasia esculenta. The sequence continues at coordinate 99,383,418 of CM024761.1, read as the reverse complement.
ATCTACATCGACTGGAGAAGAAGATCTAAGGAGTTTCTGAGCACCTTTTTGGCAGGACCAAGAAGGGCTTCATCGACATATTCTGATCTTTGTAAATTTTTTTAAGAGGCAAGTAAACCTAGATCATGATCTTATACATGTCCCCTTAAGTCTTAGTATTTTTACGAATTTTTCCTCGAGTCCTGGTACCCCAAATTCACCCTTGTATGAAAAGTTGTCTGTATGTGTTGTTGGGACCAGGTTGATGGCAACATAGGTTGCAGTCAAGATCTTCAGTTGAAGTTGACGGCAACATCCCTTGACGTCTATTTCTTCAGGACCTGAAAGTGTGCTTTTTGATCTTCTTTTGCTGTTTAAATAATTTCTGGACATGGGTGTATACATAAATTTTTAAAGGTGATTGTATATTGTTAGTAGGTCATATCATGAGGTTGACTAAATTTTCTATGGACCATGTAAATTATTAAAATTTAGAGAGTGAATAAGGAGCATGACATGAACATGTTTAAATCTAGTATAAATAGATTTTGTTGTAAATTAAATTTTATAAATTTTCTATGACAGATTGAATACCGGTATTAGGTTTATGTTCTGTTAATGTCCAAATAGGTTGGTGTGTACCATACTTAATGATATTTCGATAATTATGGCTGCAACATAGATTTAATTATAGAAATTATATTTACTGTTCGAAAAATCTGAAAAATTGTATATGTGACATACTTATTGCTAATTACCTGTGGTAAAAATTTTAAATCAAATTGATGACAACAAGTACAGTTATTTGTTAAACCATGGAAATTGTTCATATTAGCTGTATTGAATTCGATCTTGTGCAATTCAGTAAATGTACAGCATGTTTAGGACTGTAAAGTAAGATGTTTTAATTTTGAGAACAGTAGTATCATGATTATGTTAACTAAGATATGTGAAATCGATAATTAAGATGTGTAAAGTGATTAAGTATTATATGTAAAATATGTGAATAGGGTGTGAAAATGTGAATAAGTAAATGTGTGATAATTGGGCCAAGAATGACACTACTACCCTAGAGGCTTCGAGAGCTGTACATAGAAAAGTCCCTATGGAAAGCTCTATGTGTGAAAAGTTTGTCCTAAGGGCATTGGGAAAAACCTGGAGGTGGACAAGTACCACTGGATAGGGTGGAGAGTACTTCTCCCGGTCTGCGCAGTTACCAAGATTCACCACTACATTGCCTAGGTGGTGGGATGTGATATGAGTTATGTGATATGAGTTATGTGTTAAGAGTTATGTGCTATGAGATGCGATGAGTTATGAGTATGAGATATTTGTTTGAGTCCTCTAATAGGTAGTTAGGACTATGTGTCATGGCATTTTTAAATTATTGGAATATGAATAAGTGTACAATGATATGCAAAAGTGGCAGGTGATGAGTGCAAATGACATAATAGGTGATAAGTGAAAATGAAAGAGTAAGTAATATGAAGATTATGTGAAGAGACAAGTAAAGAGAAAAGTTAATGTTAATAAGAATGTGCTTGCATGTGAAAAACTAATATATTAACACAATATGTTCATATAATTTCATGTATTAGTTACCATAATTGTGATATCATGTTTAGTATCATGTTAGGTGTTTTATTTCTTTTTATGAGATAGGGCACAAGAATCAACATATGTCATCATGCCAATTATGTAACCTGAAAAATTGAGCATGTGAGGTTCCTAAAGGAGTGGGATTGTGTGTGAATAAGACTAAATTCATATAATGGAGTTTATTCCATGCTAAAACAGCAAGTAAAATATAGTTATGAATGTGTTAAATATAACGAAGAATGTTTAGATTCCATGCTAGTTGTGATGGGTGCTTAGTATAGAGTTCTATGTTTAAATTGTGTAGTATTACCAATCAACTTGACTATGTTCTAGACTTTTAAATTCATGCTATAGAATATGAAACCATGTGTATGATAATTATTTGCATTAGAACAGCAAGCAAAATGTGAAATTAGATATGAAAAGTACATGTGAAAAGTGAATAGTCATCATGTTAGGTTGTTCAAATCTTTATGCCAAATTCTATATTCTAATTTTAGGAATATATAGTGAAATGAACTAAAATGTGAATGAATGAATCATGTTACATGTTAGGTGTAAAAAATATGTTCAAATGTATAATATTAGTATCCATGATTTAAATTAAAAATGTAATAGAGCAAAGTATGGTTAAGTGATTTAGAAATGTGTTGATAGCTAAAAGTATGTTCCATGCATGTTCTTGTAATTTAAATACTAGTGTGTATTCCTTAGTGTTTAATAGCTAAATGTGAATGTGATATGTTTAAGATTAAGTCTTTGTTTTACTTGCTGAGTCTTTGGACTCACCCTTGCTTCGGCGTACTGGTGAGACAGGTATTACTATTTTGAAGGAAGTCATAGCGAAGGTTGATCTCTTGAGGAGCAAATTTTCAGTTGTACTTTTCTTTTCATAGTTTGAATAAAAATATTGTATGGACAATATTTGGACAATGTAGTTCTTTCCTCATGTAATAATGTGAACATTGTCATTTTATTTTCGCTATATAGACTATGGACTATGTGATGGTGATGGACTAAAGTTGAATTGTTTATTTTATTCCACTGAAAGAAATTGCTATCTACGTACTTTTCAACCTATCGGCTAGTGTTGGGTTTTGTCCCACTGTAATGATGCTCTTTATACCGATGGGGATTGGTATAATCGTACCGGTATGAGGAGGGTCGTTACAGAGATTGGTATCAGAGCCCAAGGTTGAAATTGTACATGGATAGACCATCACCGTCACAATATTGCAAAGTCTTTATAGGAAATTGTCCATATATGTAGGAATTTATTAATAATGAATGAGAGATAGTTAAGGAAGTAGTCAGGATTTAGTAATCTAGATTCTAACTAGATTGATTATTTTGAAGGAAATGGCTGGACATGGTAGACGTAGTGCTCAGTCTTGGAGGTATGAGCAGAACCGTAAGATAAAGAAGTTCGTGAAAGGACTCAAACCATCGGTGAAAGCTAGGCTTCTAGAGCTTGACTCCCGTACCTTGGAAGAAACTCTTGGCATGGCGAATCAGCAAGAGAATAAAGTGGAAGCATATCAAGGAAAAAATGATGCTCAAAAGGAGGGAGTACCAAGGCCATTTCAAAGGCAAGATAGGAAGATGAAGAAGCTAATGGATGGTCAGAAATCAACTGTGGCATCAAGCAGCGGGGAGTCAGAATGTATCCATTGCGGGAAGCGTCATGGCGGGAATGCATGTTGGAGAATGGAAGGGAGGTGTCTTAGATGTGGCAGCAAGAATCATCGGCTTAAGGAATGTCTGAACCTGAAGACGAAGTTCATCTCAAGAGATGCTTCATCAGTAACCATAAAGGAGCAAGGATTAGTCGGAAATGACCTCGGCGACGTCATTACAGGTACTTGATTCGATCTTCGAGGACGAAGATCTTTTTCAAGGAGGGGAGAGTGTGATACCCTAAAATTTTCATTCTTTTATATCGTGTATGTGTGTTTACTTGTTGTGTGTATAGCATGTGTATTCAATTGTGCATATTACTATTTTTATACTTCTCATGAACATATACATGCATATATATATGATATTTTTAGGTGAGAATAGGCAATTAGCTAAATTGATGTATAATGTGTATACCAAAATCTTAGGCTCATAATACTTAAAGTAATATTATGCATGTTATAATTATTTATTTCTTGCATAATGTATATAATTATGTTGTATACGTGAGTATAATTATACATACGTCAATTCAAGTGGGTGCATGTAAGAATTTGTGATTGTGGTATAAATTATTCTTAGTTAGCATATTCTATATTACCTCTTACAGATATTATGTATGTAAAATCTTGAAGTGTATATTGAACTATCTATTCCATGGATGTTGTGTGTAAATATATGAAGTACATATGTATATATATGTATGTTATCTTATGCATGTGATATCTATCTATCTAATCATATGTACATCAAATCATCTATAATATATGAATAGTACTTAAATAACATTGTGCATGTGATAGGTAAGTAATGCTATAGGCCATGTAACTACATGAAAGTTATTTGCATACAAGTATAATTATACATAAATGTGCATACACTATCTAGTCATCAATATATGTAAATCTTATGCATATGGTACGTATTGTACACATAGTAAGAAAACACTATCATACATTTTGTAAATAATCATGAGTTTATTTCCGAGCATGCAATATATATTTAAACGTGTGTGAATTATCTAATTATTGAGGTGCCTATTGTATTTAATTATTTTAATGCATGTAGTTAGTATTATGGATGTGCGTATGTATACATGCATGTGTTATTCTTGTTTAAATAATATTTATCTACTTTAAGCGTGTTAAATTATTTATGGTGTGTGATGTACTTCGATGATAATGTGCATACAATTTTTAACTAATAATGAACACATTTTAATCATAGGTTCATGCGTAATGTATGTAATTATGCAATGTGTACGTATATGTGCATATATGTGTATATTGATGCATATTGATCATAATTATGATTAGTGTAAGTTGTATTTAATTAAATATTGTGAAATGTATGTACTTTATGTGGTAAGAACATATGCAATTATTTTTACACATACTAGATTGCTTTGGTGTATTTATACATTTAATTTTAGGTTTGACGGGGTTTTGGCTGCACTGTGCTGCTGGCGGCCAGGACCTGGACGCCAAGGCACTGTTGGCGTCCACCCCCTGGACGCCAACCACAGTGGGCGGCCACCCCCTGGACGCCACCCCATTCTGGCGGCCAACCTTGACGTCAACTGTGCAGTTGACTACGACCGATGTTGACGTTAATATCCTCCTGCGTAACGGTTCCAGAATTGTTAATGCTCGTGTTTTGGCTGGTTCCGGATTAGGAAACCCTTCCTAATGCATGGAAAACCTACCCTAGTATGTATCCCCAACCCCGAGCCTATAAAATACCCATCTTAGGACGAGGAAAAGGCTTTTAGCATTTGGTAAAAACCCTAGCTCCGAGATGGTGAAAAGCTGAACTTTAGAAGGCCGGATCCGTCGACTGGAGGTGTTCCCCGAGAAGCTACAACATCTGGAGGACAGCCAATACATCCAAGAAGAGATCCCAACCCCAAGGAGCCATCTACATCGACTGGAGAAGAAGATCTAAGGAGTTTCTGAGCACCTTTTTGGCAGGACCAAGAAGGGCTTCATCGACATATTCTGATCTTTGTAGATTTTTTTAAGAGGCAAGTAAACCTATATCTTCATCTTATACATATCCCCTTAAGTCTTAGTATTTTTACGGATTTTTCCTCGAGTCCTAGAACCCTAAATTCACCCTTGTATGAAAAGTTGTCTGTATGTGCTGCTGGGACCAGGTTGACGGCAACATAGGTTGCAGTCAAGTTCTTCAGTTGAAGTTGATGGCAACATCCCTTGACGTCTATTTCTTCAGGACCTGAAGTGTACTTTTTGATCTTCTTTTGCTGTTTAAATAATTTCTGGACATGGGTATATACTAAAATTTTTATAGGTGATTGTATACTGTTAGTAGGTCATATCATGAGGTTGCCTAAATTTTCTATGGACCATGTAAATTATTAAAATTTAGAGAGTGAATAAGGAGCATGACATGAACATGTTTAAATCTAGTATAAATAGATTTTGTTGTAAATTAAATTTTATAAATTTTCCATGACAGATTGAATACCGGTATTAGTTTTTTATTCTGTTAATGTCCAAATAGGTTGGTGTGTACCATACTTAATGATATTTCGATAATTATGGCTGCAACATAGATTTAATTATAGAAATTATATTTACTATTCAAAAAATCTAAAAATTGCATGTGTGACATACTTACTGCTAATGACCTGTGATAAAAATTTAAAATCAAATTGATGACAGCAAGTATAGTTATTAGTTAAACCATGGAAATTGTTCATATTAGATGTATTGAATTCATAGGAAGTTGTCGCTGCGGTTACTAGTTTTTTTCATGGCCTCCCTCTTCCAAGAGGGGTTACATCTTCTTTAATTGCTCTGGTGCCTAAATCTGACAGTCCCGCCTCCTTTATTGATTTTAGACCAGTAAGTTTGCGTAACTTTAGCTATAAAATTTTTCGAGGATTGTGTGTGACAGGCTGGTCAATATTCTTCTCCAAGTCATTTCGGAAGAGCAAGGTGCCTTTGTCAAAGGCAGGTCTATTGTTGATAATATTTCTTTAGCCAGACAACTTGTGAAAGATATTGATAGGAAGGTCAGGGGTAACAACGTCTTGTTTAAGCTGGATATCCATAAAGCTTATGATACCGTGGAGTGGGATTTTCTGCTGGCAGTGATGAAAAATTTTGGTTTCTCTTATCGGTTTATGTCTTTTGTGGGCATGTTAATCTCTAACTGCTGGTTTTCTATTATGTTTAATGGCTCTTCTCACAGGTATTTTTTCTCTACCATGGGTCTTAGACAAGGGGACCCCATTGCTCCTGCGCTGTTTATTATCATGGAGGAGGCTCTTAGCAGGGGCATTAGCAACATGGTCAGGACAGGTTTTCTCTACAGTTATGTGGGCCATGTCAATGCCCCACGATATCACACCTCCTTTATGCTGATGATACTCTACTTTTCGTTAATGGTGGTTCTTTAAATATTAAGAAGCTGATGGAATTTTTGAATAAGTATTCTAACAGCTCGGGTCAGCAGATTAACACATCCAAGAGCTGCTTCATGATTTCTAGAAAAGCTTCTGCGCAAGTAATGCAACGCCTTATCAGGCAGACTGGGTTTAAGAGACAGCAGGGTCCCCTTATGTATCTGGGCGTCCCCCTTAGATCTGGTAGAACTCTAGCTGCAGACTTCAAATGTCTTATTGAGAAGACCAATCGGAGACTAGCTTCCTGGAAACCTAGACTTCTTTCTCAAGCTGGAAGAGTGGTTCTTATCAATTCTGTCATTAACTCTATCCCGGTTTACTTGGCTTTATCCTCCTCCATTCCTAGGAGTGTTCTGAGCTATCTAGATAAAACTTTTGCATCTTTCTTTTGCAGTGGCTTGGATGGGGCGCATCGTAGACACTAGGTTCCTTGGCATGTGATCAAATGCCCTATAGATGAGGGTGGTTTAGGGGTTCATGATTTAAAGCTGATGCAGCTGGCTTTGACTGTAAAATCCCTGTGGAACATTATGCATGGTTCCTCTCTTTGGGCCATCTATTCTAGAAGACGCCATCAGTCAACTAACTACAGACTTCTTCCTGGCTATTTTTCTAAGCACCGGTTTGCAGCTCTCCAGATTATTAAAGATAATACCCGTTGGATCCATGGAAATGGGAGACATGTTAATTTCCTTTCTGATATTTGGATGGGGGAGAGGCCCCTGATGGAGTCTCTTATATCAAACTATGATGGTGGCCAGGTTACGTTGGAGGAGGTGATTGTAAATAATGCACATTCAATCAGATCTTTTCTTCCTAATGGCTTACTGCAGGGAGTTTCTTTATCAGAAGAGGAGGATACATGTGTGTGGAAGGCTTCAAGGATGGGATTCTTACTACGAAATCAGCCTATGACCTGGTCATACCTCAAAGTGTTCAGCGTCCTGCTCTTAAGAAGATCTGGCATCATTCTTTTAACAAGAGAGCCTCTATGTTCTGCTCGAAATTAATTAATAGAGCAGTACCTGTTGACCAACGTATTATGGAGTGTGGAATCGAACTAGCTTCTTGCTGTGTTTGTTGCAATAATCCTCAGTCTGAGGATCTCAACCACCTATTCTTGCATGGAGAATTGGCAGTCTCTTTATGGCAGTGGTTGCTACCTTTGGTCCCTCCGAATGTCCATATCCAAGGCAGCATCACGGCTTCTATTTGGCAATTCATGACTAAGTCCAATACTTCTTCACCTCTTGGTTTTGTATCAATTAACTGCTTCATTTTTATGCTCTGGGAAATATGGAAGGGGAGATGCCTGGCCAGGTTTGAAAACAAGAAAATTTCCTTGAAATTTGTCATCAACAACATCAGATCCAGCACAGTTCACTCTTTATCTAAAACTCAATTTTCGGTGGAGACTATTCCAAAAGAGATTTGGTCTCTTCATCAACAGGGTTTCTTCCCTCAATGTCGGGTGAAGCAGTGTAAGTTCATCCGATGGATCCCCCCTATTTTCGATTTCTCCCTTATTGTGGATGGAGCTTGTAAGGGCAACCCTGGGGATTGTGGTGGGGGTGGCTATATAAGGGACAAACATGGCTCTGTGGTGATAGCGTTTTCTCATTATTATGGTTATGGCAGTAGCTTGATGGCTGAAGCAAGGGTGTTGTGTGATGGTCTTAGGCTGGCGGACTTCTTTGGTCTTCATCTTTCTATGATCAACTCGAACTCCATGGCGTTGGTTACTTCTCTTAAGTCTGGTCGTTGTCCTTCCTGGCGTGCCTACCGGTGGTGGCGAGATGCTCACTCTATGATCAAAAGGAATGGTTATTCTTTGTGTCATGTGTATAGGGGGTGAAACCAACTTGCAGATTCTCTTGCTAATCATGGTCGTATGGCCAAAGAAAATAAGGTCTTCTGGGGTGCTACGTCTCATCCTTATGTGTGCAAAGGTCCCACTAGGCTAGATAAAATGGGCCTATGCCATATTCGCCTGATGTAACTTTATCCTTTTATAGTGAATTATCGGCCCAGGGTTTTCTCTGGTGGAGTGAGTCCATTCTCCCCCCCATGGGGGAGGGTGCACTCTCCTAGATTGAGTCCCTGAGGACCGCCTTCATTAAAAAAAAAAAAAAAAATTAGATGTATTGAATTCGATCTTGTGCAATTCAGTAAATGTACAGCATGTTTAGGACTGTAAAGTAAGATGTTTTAATTTTGAAAATAGTAGTATCATGATTAGGTTAACTAAGATATGTGAAATTGATAATTAATGTGTAAAGTGATTAAGTATTATATGTAAAATATGTGAATAGGGTGTGAAAATATGAACAAGTAAATGTGTAATAATTGGGCCAAGAATGACACTGCTACCCTAGAGGCTTCGAGAGCTGTGCATAGAAAAGTCCCTATGGAAAGCTCTATGTGTGAAAAGTTTGTCCTAAGGGCATTGGGAAAAACCTGGAGGTGGACAAGTACCACTGGATAGGGTGGAGAGTGCTTCTCCCGGTCTGCGCAGTTACCAAGATTGACCACTACATTGCCTAGGTGGTGGGTATGTGATATGAGTTATGTGTTAAGAGTTATGTGCTATGAGATGCGATGAGTTATGAGTATGAGATCTTTGTTTGAGTCCTCTAATAGGTAGTTAGGACTATGTGTCATGGCATTTTTAAATTATTGGAATATGAATAATGTACAATGATATGCAAAAGTGGCAGGTGATGTGTGCAAATGACATAATAGGTGATAAGTGAAATTGAAAGAGTAAGTAATATGAGGATTATGTGAAGAGACAAGTAAAGAGAAAAGTTAATGTTAATAAGAATGTGCTTGCATGTGAAAAACTAATATATTAACGTAATATGTTCATATAATTTCATGTATAGTTACCATAATTGTGATATCATGTTTAGTATCATGTTAGGTGTTTTATTTCTTTTTATCAGATAGAGCACATGAATCAACATACATCATCATGCCATTTATGTAACCTGTAAAATTGAGCATGTGAGGTTCCTAAAGGAGTGGGATTGTGTGTGAATAAGACTAAATTCATATAATGGAGTTTATTCCATGCTAAAACAGCAAGTAAAATATAGTTATGAATGTATTAAATATAAGTAAGAATGTTTAGATTCCATGCTAGTTGTGATGGGTGCTTAGTATAGAGTTCTATGTTCAAATTGTGTAGTATTGCCAATCAACTTGACTATATTCTAGACTTTTAAATTCATGCTATAGAATATAAAAACATGTGTATGATAATTATTTGCATTAGAACAGCAAGCAAAATGTGAAATTAGATATGAAAAGTACATGTGAAAAGTGAATAGTCATCATGTTAGGTTGCTCAAATCTTTATGCCAAATTCTATGTTCTAATTTTAGGAATATATAGTGAAATGAACTAAAGTGTGAATGAATGAATCATGTTACATGTTAGGTGTAAAAAATATGTTCAAATGTATAATATTAGTATCCATGATTTAAATTAAAAAGTAATAGAGCAAAGTATGGTTAAGTGATTTAGAAATGTGTTGATAGCTAAAAGTATGTTCCATGCATGTTCTTGTAATTTAAATGCTAGTGTGTATTCCTTAGTGTTTAATAGCTTAATGTGAATGTGATATGTTTAAGATTAAGTCTTTGTTTTACTTGCTGAGTCTTTGGACTCACCCTTGCTTCGGCGTACTAGTGAGACAGGTATTACTATTTTGAAGGAAGGCATAGTGAAGGTTGATCTCTTGGAGGAGTAGCTTTTGAGGAGCAAATTTTTAGTTGTACTTTTTTTTCATAGCTTGAATAAAAATATTGTATGGACAATATTTGGACAATGTAGTTCTTTCCTCATGTAATAATGTGGACAATGTAGTTCAGCAACAGTCAGTGGCAGTACAGTAATAGTGCAGTACGTCTGACTAACATACTGACAGTAACAGTGTAACAGTCAGATGTCTAGCTAATTCAGAATAGTTAGTCATGACCACTATAAATGAAGACACCGTCAATAGCCCCCGCAGGTATTTTCGGGTGGCTCTCAGCCCCCAGGACTAGATTGGAGCCCCTCGGACACTCTCCGTGCCCTCAACAGTATGCATTCAAGTCAGTAGAGTCACAAGACCCATTTTAGCACTAGACAGTCATGAACAGTACAAAATAGTAGGAGCCACACAGCTCAAAGGGTACCAACAGAGTACTAGATGAATAGACGAGAGAGACGAGATAGTAGAGTGAACGTGAATAGATGAGCGAGTAGAGTATAGATGAGATATTATGGTCATTGCACATGAAACGTCGAGTAACGAGCTATAGTAATAGTTGCACAACACGCGCGTACGGTGTTGGCAGTCAGGTGGAACTCACTACCCTTCCACTGGCCATGTTTTTCTTTTTTTTTTGAATATATGCCAAACCAAGGAGGTAGGTAGTGGCGGCCTCACGGGTGTGAGATAGCCACTACCTTCCCCAAGTGGCTAGGGATGGATTTTCATTTATAAATAGAGAGTGAGTACAAGCAAAATTAGGGACTAATGGAAGGATACCCAGCCTTATCAAAATGCTAGGGTTCCTTAACAAGAGTAGGTAGATCGGCCCAGGAATCCCAAATGACAACATGAGGACAAGACATTGCAAAGCTAGCTAGACAGTCCGCAACTCTATTGGCTTCCCAGGGAGCGTGGGAAATTTCTGCTTCCAGTTTTTGTGTCTTGGTTGCAATGTGTTACATGATGCAGGTGAAGTCCCACGGGCAAGCAATCTACTTTGTGACAATCTGGAGGAGATCAAGTGAATCTGTCTCCACTAACACCTCAGTAATTCCTTTACTGCAGCAAATAGAAAGGTCATCTATGAGTGCCAGTGCCTCAGCTGCGAGGCTTGATTTCAGACCATGGTATGCCCGAGCAAATGCCCAGCACATTTTACCCTCATGATCGCGAAGGATACCTCCACCTCCTGCTTCCCCAGATGTCATCTTGAATGCGCCATCAACATTCAGTTTGAGTCGTCCCGGCGGGGGTGTGAGCCATGGAATGATGCTCAGGATTCTGGTTTGCAGGTTTTCCTGTACACTGGCATTTTGATGGAGGGTGGCTAGCCAGTATTGTGGAATCTTCTGAAATTTTAAGGAAATGTAGATTGCCCGATTGGACAACATTGATCTATTAATGATATGTTTGGCCGCCATTTCCTTACCTTGCTGTCTAGCTGCATTCCTGCTGCACCAAATTTCCCATAGAACTGCCATAAAGGTGCAACGGATGAGATGACCTGCAGTGGCAACAACTTCCGGACATGCTAAAAAGGCAGTCATTCCCTCTGGCACATCGTTGATCTCCCTGTTGCTGAAGTTCAGAAGGTGAAAAAGTTCTGACCAGATTTGGTTGGCTATGTTGCTTCTGAAAAAAAGATGAAGGGCACTTTCTTCTTGGGACTGAGTGCAGCAGGAGCATTTGGAGGCGACGGGCACTCCTTTCCTTTTCATAGTTTCATCTACTGGAATGATGTTGAGCATTAGACGCCATAGAAGAATAGACCATTTCAGTGGGATATACGGTGACCAAAGGACTGCCCATTGTTGTGAATCTACTGGAGCATGGATGGAGCGTGTAGGCTTGATGGAAAATGTGTCGTTAGCAGTAGAACACCATATCCAGGTGTCCTTATTGCCATTAGTAATGAGGAACTGAGACAGTAGCTGATTAGGATAGTGTTGGATAGCAATCTGTAGCTGCATTCTTGTCGGGTTGGTGAAGGCCTGCCGATCCCTAGAGGTGTCATAGGTGTTAGGGTACAACCATCTCGTCGACCATGTGGGAATCCATAGACAGAGCAGACTTACGGAGGCCTTGAACAAAGACTCACTAGTCCGGCAGAAGGAGTATCCGACGGAGAGTTCGTCCAGGTCAAGAGAGAGTGTGTATATAGAACCAAGTGCCCGACGTTCTATAGGAATTCTAGAATAGTGGAGTATCAATTACGGTATTCTCAAATCATCGCGAGAATCGTAGACAAGTTCATTTAAAATAGGGCAATTAAATATATAATTGAAATCAATTCCTAGATGTACTATGTGACAATTTTCATGCCAAGTTAAGCCATATTGGATGGTTCAAAATGAGTGCAAGTGTAAGAGAAACATGGAGATGAAATAATCACGTGGATGACTTTTTAATTTAACTAATTACATGTCCATGATTAACAATTTTGTTTACTAAGTTTAAGAGAGTTAACAGGGAAAATGGTTATTGTAGAAAGTCAAGAATTTCATAAATAGGGGGTTTCATGCAAAAAGCCCCGATCGCGACATACCCATATGAGGGTCGCGACGGGGACAAAATGGAATGCGACATGGCCTTGTACAGATCGCGACGGGCTTGTCAGCTCAAGCAGGCAGATCGCGACGACAGACCCTGTCGTGATCATATCACGACGAAAGGTGCTATCGCAATAGCCCTGAGAACGCGACCTATCAGGCCATCGTGTTCTCAGGTCCTGTACCTGAGTTCGAGCGGGAAAAGGACTAGCATGGGATTGCGTGCCAACACAACATATTTTGACACAGGGTGATTCAAAAATTAATAACTGATTGTATAGTCGATGAAAAATCATGAAACAAGTTGCATATTGATCTAGACATACGTGAGTACTTACAGTAAATAGGAATTTGAAAATAGATAGAGTTTCGACAAGCTTTATTCAAGTCAAACATGGAGTACATGACATAGTGAGTAGTTGAGATGAGAGATTTAATTCACGAAGGAGGGTGGATAAAAATTAGGGCTTTTAAGGGCAAAAGAAGCCTAACTATCATCAGTATTTCCCATAAACATTTCGTAGCATTGGGTTTAGTATACGTGGAGATCAAGAATTAAAAAGAGGGTTTGGGGTCATGGTGTTTACAGAACTTCAAAAATTAAGAACAAATGATTTGCTCGATGGAAAAATATGAGACAAGAGGGATTTCAATCCTGAGGTTTAGATCAACCTACCGACCAAATTGATTTAGTTTTGCTCGTGAGAATGCCTACGTTTGACTCATTTTCTCTTCTAGGGCTAGAACTTGAAGAACTCGGGATGAAGCTTGATGAAGCCTTCTCCCCACGAAATCTCCTCCTCCTTGGCCTCTCCTCTAGGTCCAACAACCCTTGGCATTGAGCTACGGCCGACCATGGGGATTTAGGAGAGTATTTATGCTTCCTATGTTTCTATTTCCTAATAGGACTCTAACTCCTATTTAATTCCGGGATTTCCTTATTTAATTCCACCTTCTATGCTTTCCACTTCTTATTTGGGTTAGGATGGGAGTTAAATTCATGGCCAACCTATTAGGGTAGGTTTAGGAATCCAATTCCATCTTTAATTAGCTATTTTAATGCTTAAATACCTCTTTTCTATATAATAAATATTTAAGTTACGAATTTAAAGCATTTTCCTATTATTCCTCTTTTAAAAATCCATATTTTGGCCCAATAGATTTTATATGGTTCATTTAACCATGCCCATTCTCAATGGAATTTAACTTAGGAGAATTCTCCATTTTAAATAGGGAAATAATAAAATTTTGGAATTTATTATATTTTTCTTACTTGAATTTATTCATGGGCCATGAGATGTCCATTGGTCCGATTCCGATAGTGGGTAATCCTTTCATGATGTTGGAAGTCTCTCCGACATGTTAGTTTAATTTATGGGCGCGTTATTTTTCCGTGTTAACGGTTTTTCGACTTATTTTCCTAATTTAGATAATTAGTCACATTGTGACGTACGCTTGGCCAATCGGATTTTTTGTTGCTTGAATTTCTTAGTAGAACACTTAGGAATAATGTATGGGGTTGACTTATAATTTTTAACGAATTTTCCGATGTATTCTTGCACATACGATAGTGGTACGTATATTTCTATTATTTTGATTTAAAGAATTATTATTTCGAATTTTTAAGTATTAAAATTTTGGGTTGCTACAACTCCTCTCACTCGGAGTCACTCCTCACAATGTCCTCCTTTAGCAAGGGGACACCTGTCTCACCTGTATGTTAAAGCAAGTATGAGTCTTCACAAAGACCCAGCAAGCAACCCAATGGCACATCCTTACACATATCACATAACATGCTATTCCTTTAAACAATAAGAGAAGTTGGCACATGGTTTGTGTCAAATAAGCACATACATATGAATAACCTATAACATGCTTTCTACCCATGGTCTTTAACTTAACTCATGGTACAAATTTCAATTCATATCATTCCATTTTTCAAAACAAATAGATCATGGAATTAAGCACATGGTTTCTAACAAACCTAGCATGATATAACACTACAAGAAAAAGCGGCATTTCTGACAGACACAATCCGTCGGAAATCCGACAACAATCTAGCGGAAACACTGCCTTCCGACAGCTTTCCGTCAAGCGGTCGTCGGAAATGATCTGTCGAAATATCTGGTCAGAAATTTCCGACAGTAAAAAATTTGTGGTCAATCCGTCGGAAATACCAACCGAATATTCCATCGAAAATTGCATCGGTAATTTCCGACTGAAAACGTTGAAAAATTTTGTCGAAAATTTGGTCAGTATTTGTCGACCAACCACTATCGGAAAATCCATCGAAATTTCCGTCCGTAAATTCTGACAGGAAAATCTGTCAGAAAATATCCGTCGGCACTTTAGACAGAAATATAGACGGTTTTGTTCCATCGGTAAACTGCATTTCCCGACGTCCATGTATCCGTCGGAAACTCCTATAATTTTTTTTTAATAAGAAAAATGATTTTTCAAACCTGCTACAATACAATATTCATACATTTCACAACAAGTACTCACAATCAACAGAAAATCATAAAACATAACAAATATAAAATCATACACAAAAATAAATAATAAAAATCAAGACAAGTCTGCTGGATCGTCTGCTGTCCCCGCCTCATGATCGTCAGGTGCCGGAGGTGGATCCTATATTAAAAAATAATAATGTGAGAAACATTAATAAAAATTAATATACATACATTATTCTCAAAAATTAAATTTAGAATATGTGATTATTTCTCAAGTTTAATTAGAAACTATTTTTCATCATTTATACTTGGGTTTTTTTTAGATTAGTGATTTGAGCGCCGAACCCAATCCGGGAATCCAAATCGGATTCCGTCAGTTCGCATAAGTCAACTTAACCCACCCGGTCGTGTCGGAGCGAACGTCATGCCGATCAGATCCCTATTTGGGATTTTGTACCCCCGGGTTGTGTGTTTTGACCCTTTAGACTTGGGTTTTTTTTAGATCTGTCATTTCAACGCCCAACCCAATCTGGGAATCCAAATCGGATTCTGTCAGTTCGCACACGTCAATTTAACCAACCCGGTCGTGTCGGAGTGAACGACACGCCGATCAGATCCCTATTTGGGATTTTGTACCCCCGGGTTGTGTGTTTTGACCCTTTAGACTTGAGTTTTTTTAGATCCATCATTTCAACGCCCAACCCAATCTGGGAATCCAAATCAGATTCGGTCAGTTCGCACACGTCAATTTAACCCACTCGGTCGTGTCGGAGTGAACGGCACACCGATCAGATCCCTATTTGGGATTTTGTACCCCTGTGTTGTGTGTTTTGACCCTTTAGACTTGGGTTTTTTTTAGATCTGTCATTTCAACACCCAACCCAATCTGGGAATCCAAATCGGATTTTGTCAGTTCGCACACGTCAATTTAACCCACCCGGTCCTATCGGAGTGAACGGCACACCGATATGATCCCTATTTTGGATTTTGTACCCCCAGGTTGTGTGTTTTGACTCTTTAGACTTGAGTTTTTTTTAGATCCGTCATTTCAACGCCCAACCCAATCCGAGAATCCAAATCGGATTCCGTCAGTTCGCACACGTCAATTTAACCCACCCGATCGTGTCGGAGTGAACGACACACCGATCAGATCCCTATTTGGGATTTTGGACCCCCAGATTGCGTGTTTTGACCCTTTAGACTTGTGTTTTTTTAGATCCGTCATTTCAACGCCCAACCCAATCTGGGAATCCAAATCGGATTTCGTCAATTCGCACACGTCAATTTAACCCACCCAGTCTTGTCAGAGCGAACGGCACGCCGATTAGATCCGTATTTGGGATTTTGTACCCCCGGGTTGTGTGTTTTGACCCTTTAGACTTGGGTTTTTTTTAGATCCGTCATTTCAATGCCCAACCCAATCCGGGAATCCTAATCGGATTCCGTCAGTTCGCACACGTCAATTTAACCCACCCGGTCGTGTCGGAGTGAACGGCACACCGATCAGATCCCTATTTGGGATTTTGGACCCCCGGGTTGTGTGTTTTGACCCTTTAGACTTGAGTTTTTTTCTAGATCCGTCATTTCAACGCCCAACCCAATCCGGGAATCCAAATCGGATTCTGTCAGTTCGCACACGTGAATTTAACCCACCCGGTCGTGTCGGAGCAAACGACACGCTGATCAGATCCCTATTTAGGATTTTAGACCCCCGAGTTGTGTGTTTTGACCCTTTAGACTTGAGTTTTTTTTAGATCCGTCATTTCAACGCCCAACCCAATCCGGGAATCCAAATCGGATTCCGTCAGTTCGCACACGAAAATTTAACCCACCCGGTCGTGTCGAAGAAAACGACACGCCGATCAGATCCCTATTTGGGATTTTGGACCCCGGGTTGTGTGTTTTGACCATTTAGACTTGACTTTTTTTTAGATCCGTCCTTTGAACGCCCAACTCAATCCAGGAATCCAAATCGGATTCCGTCGGTTCGCACACGTCAATTTAACCCACCCGGTCGTGTCGGAGTAAACGGCAAGCCGATCAGATCCCTATTTCGGATTTTGTACCACCGGGTTGTGTGTATTGACCCTCTAGACTTGCATTTTTTTTATAGACGTCATTTCAATGCCCAACCCAATCCAGAAATCCAAGTCGGATTTCATCAGTTTGCACACGTCAATTTAACCCACCCGGTCGTGTCGGATCGAACGGCATGCCGATCAGATCCCTATTTGGGATTTTGTACCCCCGAGTTGTGTGTTTTGACCCTTTAGACTCGAGTATTTTTTAGATCCATCATTTCAACGCCCAACCCAATCCAGGAATCCAAATCGAATTCCGTCAGTTCGCACACGTCAATTTAACCAACCCGGTCATCTCGGAGCGAACGACACACCGATCAGATCCCTATTTGGGATTTTGGACCCCCCAATTGTGTGTTTTGACCCTTTAGACTTGAGTTTTTTTTAGATCCATCATTTCAACGCCCAACACAATCCGGGAATCCAAATCGGAATCCGTCAGTTCGCACATGTCAATTTAACCCACTTGGTCGTGTCGAAGCGAACGACACATCGATCAGATCCCTATTTGGGATTTTGGACCCCCGGGTTGTGTGTTTTGACCCTTTAGACTTGAGTTTTTTTTAGATCCGTCATTTCAACGCCCAACCCAATCCGGGAATCCAAAACGGATTCTGTGAGTTCGCACACGTCAATTTAACCCACCCGGTCGTGTTGGAGCGAACGACACGACGATCTGATCCCTATTTGGGATTTTGTACACCTGGGTTGTGTGTTTTGACCCGTTAGACTTGGGTTTTTTTTAGATCCGTCATTTCAACGCCCAACCCAATCCGGAAATCCAAATCGGATTCCGTCGGTTCGCACACGTCAATTTAACCCACCCGATCGTGTTGGAGCAAACAGCACGCCGTTCAGATCCCTATTTGGGATTTTGTACCCCCAGGTTGTGTGTTTTGACCCGTTAGACTTGGGTTTTTTTATTAGATCCTTCATTTCAACGCCCAACCCAATCTGGGAATCCAATCGGATTCTGTCAGTTCGCACACGTCAATTTAACCCACCCGATCGTGTCGGAGCGAACGACACGCCGATCAGATCCCTATTTGGGATTTTGTACGCCCGGGTTGTGTGTTTTGACCCTTTAGACTTGAGTTTTTTTTAGATCCGTCATTTCAACGCCCAACCCAATATGGGAATCCAAATCAGATTCCGTCAATTCGCATACGTTAATTTAACCCACCTGGTCGTGTCGGAGTGAACGACACACCGATCAGATGCCTATTTGGGATTTTGTACGTACCCCGGTTGTGTGTTTTGACCCTTTAGACTTGGGTTTTTTTTAGATCCGTCATTTCAACACCCAACCCAATCTGGGAATCCAAATCGGATTTTGTCAGTTTGCACACGTCAATTTAATCGACCCGTCCTATCGGAGTGAACGACACGCCGATCAGATCCCCATTTGGGATTTTGTACCCTCAGGTTGTCTGTTTTGACTCTTTAGACATGGGTTTTTTTTAGATCTGTTATTTCAACGCCTAACCCAATCCGAGAATCCAAATCGGATTCCGTTAGTTCGCACACGTCAATATAACCCACCCGGTCGTGTCGGAGTGAACGGCAAGCCGATCAGATCCCTATTTCGGATTTTGGACCCCCGGGTTGTGTGTTATGACCCTTTAGACTTGAGTTTTTTTAGATTCGTCATTTCAATACCCAACCCAATCCTGGAATCCAAATCGGATTCCGTCAGTTCGTACACGTCAATTTAACCCACCTGGTCGTGTCAAAGCGAACGCACGCCGATCAGATCCCTTTTTCGGATTTTGTACCCCCGGGTTGTGTGTTTTGACCCTTTAGACTTGGGTTTTTTTTAGATCCATCTTTCAATGCCCAACCCAATCCGGGAATCCTAATCGGATTCCGTCAGTTTGTACACGTCAATTTAACCCTCCCGGTCGTGTCGGAGTGAACAGCACGCCGATCGAATCCCTATTTGGGATTTTGGACCCCCGGGTTGTGTGTTTGGACCGTTTAGACGAGTTTTTTTTAGATCCGTCATTTCAACGCCCAACGTAATCTGGGAATCCAAATCGGATTCCGTCAGTTCGCACACCTGAATTTAACCCACCCGGTCGTGTCGGAGTGAACGACATGCCGATCAGATCCCTATTTGGGATTTTGGACCCCCGGGTTGTGTGTTTTGACCCTTTAGACTTGAGTTTTTTTAGATCCGTCATTTCAACACCCAACCCAATCCGGGAATCTAAATCGGATTCCGTCAGTTCGCATACGTAAATTTAACCCACCCGGTCGTGTCGGAGAAAACGACATGCCGATCAGATCCCTATTTGGGATTTTGGACCCCCGGGTTTGTGTTTTGACCATTTAGACTTGAGTTTTTTTCAGATCCGTCCTTTCAACGCCCAACTCAATCCGGGAATCCAAATCCGATTCCGTCGGTTCGCACACGTCAATTTAACCCACCCGGTCGTGTCGGAGTAAACGGCATGCCGATCAGATCCCTATTTTGGATTTTGTACCACCGGTTGTGTGTATTGACCCTCTAGACTTGCATTTTTTTTATAGACGTCATTTCAATGCCCAACCCAATCCAGAAATCCAAGTCGGATTTTGTCAGTTTGCACACGTCAATTTAACCCACCCGGTCATGTCGGATCGAACGACATGCCGATCAGATCCCTATTTGGAATTTTGTACCCCCGAGTTGTGTGTTTTGACCCTTTAGACTTGAGTATTTTTTAGATCCATCATTTCAATGCCCAACCCAATCCAGGAATCCAAATCGAATTCCGTCAGTTCGCACACGTCAATTTAACCGACCCGGTCGTGTCGGAGCGAACGACACACCGATCAGATCCCTATTTGGGATTTTGGACCCTCGAATTGTGTGTTTTGACCCTTTAGACTTGAGTTTTTTTTAGATCCATCATTTCAACGCCCAACACAATCCGGGAATCCAAATCGGATTCCGTCAGTTCGCACACGTCAATTTAACCCACTTGGTCGTGTTGGAGCGAACGACACATCGATCAGATCCCTATTGGGATTTTGGACCCCCGGGTTGTGTGTTTTGACCCTTTAGACTTGAGTTTTTTTTAGATCCATCATTTCAACGCCCCCCAATCCGGGAATCCAAAACGGATTCTGTGAGTTCGCACACGTCAATTTAACCCACCCGGTCGTGTTGGAGCGAACGACACGACGATCAGATCCCTATTTGGGATTTTGTACACCTGGGTTGTGTGTTTTGACCCTTTAGACTTGGTTTTTTTTAGATCCGTCATTTCAACGCCCAACCCAATCCGAAAATCCAAATCGGATTTCGTCGGTTCGCACACGTTAATTTAACCCACCCGATCGTGTTGGAGCAAACGGCACGCCGATCAGATCCCTATTTGGGATTTTGTACCCCCAGGTTGTGTGTTTTGACCCGTTAGACTTGGGTTTTTTATTAGATCCTTCATTTCAACGCCCAACCCAATCTGGGAATCCAAATCGGATTCTGTCAGTTTGCACACGTCAATTTAATCCACCCGATCGTGTCGGAGCGAACGACACGCCGATCAGATCCTTATTTGGGATTTTGTACCCCCGGTTGTGTGTTTTGACCCTTTAGACTTCAGTTTTTTTAGATCTGTCATTTCAACGCCCAACCCAATATGGGAATCCAAATCAGATTCCGTCAATTTAACCCACCCGGTCGTGTCGGAGTGAAGGACACACCGATCAGATGCCTATTTGGGATTTTGTACCCCGGGGTTGTGTGTTTTGACCCTTTAGACTTGGGTTTTTTTTAGAT
Source organism: Colocasia esculenta (assembly GCA_014218235.1). Classification (NCBI taxonomy): domain Eukaryota; kingdom Viridiplantae; phylum Streptophyta; class Magnoliopsida; order Alismatales; family Araceae; genus Colocasia; species Colocasia esculenta. Next base: position 99,362,118 of record CM024761.1, on the reverse strand, counting down.
CCGTCATTTCAACACCCAACCCAATCTGGAATCCAAATCGGATTCTGTCAGTTTGCACACGTCAATTTAATCCACCCGATCGTGTCGGAGCGAACGACACGCCGATCAGATCCTTATTTGGGATTTTGTACCCCCGGGGTTGTGTGTTTTGACCCTTTAGACTTCAGTTTTTTTAGATCCGTCATTTCAACGCCCAACACAATCTGGGAATCCAAATCGGATTCCGTCAGTTCGCACACGTCATTTAACCCACCCGGTCGTGTCGGAGTGAAGGACACACCGATCAGATGCCTATTTGGGATTTTGTACCCCGGGGTTGTGTGTTTTGACCCTTTAGACTTGGGTTTTTTTTAGATCCGTCATTTCAACACCCAACCCAATCTGGGAATCCAAATCGGATTTTGTCAGTTTGCACACGTCAATTTAATCGACCCAGTCCTGTCGGAGTGAACGACACGCCGATCAGTTCCCTATTTGGGATTTTGTACCCTCAGGTTGTCTATTTTGACTCTTTAGACTTGGGTTTTTTTTAGATCTGTCATTTCAACGTCTAACCCAATCCGAGAATCCAAATCGGATTTCGTCGGTTCGCACATGTCAATTTAACGCACCTGGTCGTATCAGAGTGAACGGCATGCCGATCAGATCCCTATTTCGGATTTTGTACCACCGGGTTGTGTGTTTTGACCCTTTAGACTTGGGTTTTTTTTATAGACGTCATTTCAATGCCCAACCCAATCCAGCAATCCAAATAGGATTTTGTCAGTTTGCACACGTCAATTTAACCCACCCGGTCGTATCGGAGTGAACGACACGCCGATCAGATCCCTATTTGGGATTTTGTACCCCCGGGTTGTGTGTTTTGACCCTTTAGACTTGAGTATTTTTTAGATCCATCATTTCAACGCCCAACCCAATCCAGGAATCCAAATCGGATTCTTTTAGTTCTCACACGCCAATTTAACCCACCCGGTCGTGTCGGAGCGAACGACACACCGATCAGATCCCTATTTGGGATTTTGTGTAACGCCCCTCTTAGACCCAGTACAGTTACACCAACTCACATTAGATCTAGTAGAGGTATTAGAGTGGAACGAATCCAACAATTTCCAATACAAGTTGAAATATACACAAATAACTATTCAATTCCAATGATAATTAACAGAACTTGGAATTAAACACTTGCAATCAGCATTTATTCAAAAGCAAATCTAATGCATAAAAGATAACAATAGTCCAAGGTTTATTACAATCCAATGATCAGTTGCATAAAGGAAATTACATAAGATCCTCACATACAAGTGCCACTCTAAAACTCTCTAAGACGAGCTAAGTCTCCACGTCCTCACGCTCTGAGTCAGTTTGCACTAACTCCACCGTATCCTCTGGCTCTCCTGAAATGTTAGGCAAGTATGAGTCCACAAGACCCAGCAAATCACATGGAAGACAGTTCAAGATATTAACATTATATTAATTTTAAAACATGGTAGTACATTAGCATTCCATTCATTGATATCATATACTTTTCTTACTATAGTTCTAAGTCCATTGGTAATCATTCATTTCATGGTGATTTTAACAATTAAGGAAATAAAAATGTTTCGCATGTAGCATGGAATTACTTATTCATGAAAACTATTCGATGTTATGTGACTTACAACAATTCTCATGTATCAATTTCTCACTTATACATGCACTATTCTTTTACATAACAATTTTCATGTAGTAGTACTAAAACATTGACATGTAACAAGAAATCCTTTGAACAAGTTCACATGTAGGAATGTAAGCATATAACATGTAGTATGTAGCATGTAGAACAGGTAGACATGTAACTTGTAGCATGTAACATGTAACATGTAGATATGTAACTTGTAGCATGTAGAACAGGTAGACATGTAACTTGTAGCATGTAGTCATTTTCATATAGTTGCCAAGACATAGCCCACACTAAATTAGAGATCAGTAGTCATTTATCATTCACTTATCACCTAGGCAATGCGGTGATGAAGTCATAGTATTTGCGCAAAACCGGGGAAAGTCCTTCCCACCTTGACCAGTAGAACAAGTCTACCTCCAGGATTTCAATCCGTTGCCCACGGATTCATTTCTTACATGTAGGTGAACCATTACCATAGGGGCATCTACGGTGTAGCTCCTTGTAGGAATCTCTAAGATAGCAATGTCTTATTGGCATCATTGTTATAATGCATACACTAACGTATATAATAGATAGTGACATTTCATTTCATACTATTTAACATGTGTCAATGCAATATTTCAAAGTACAACACTTTCCGTTCTGAAATCCTATTTACTGTACAACAGATTTCTATCATGATACTAATATTCATTCTTGCATTTTCATGCATTTTTATTCAATTCTATGTGTAATATATTGTTCAGAAATTCATAACAGAACGTACACATGTCTGAAAATTCTGAAATTTTAACAAAAATTCGAAATCAGTAATTACAATACACATGCCAAATTTCATAATTTTCTGATTTCTGCAACTATTTTTCATGAATTTAACTCTATTAAATCAACTAACTAACATGGTTTAATATTGAGAAAAGCTCACAATTTTCACATGGAACAGGGATTACTGATATATCATATTTATTGCAGTAATCTACACATCAATCAACATGCTTTCTTTTACATCATTGTACTTATCTTATACAATTTAAACCTTGATCATTGTCATGTAAATATGCATGTTCATCAATTCATATATATATATATATATATAAATATATAGAACCTGCACATTATAGCAATAGACAGTCCATAACAATAACATACTCTAGTATTACATGGCTGAAACGCATACATTCACAAATTATACATTTAAAACCAATTCACTCAGATTTCTGGAAATATATGATTCTGTTAAACTTGACGTCAATTAGTATGACGTTTACTATAGTCGACGTCCACATACGTTGTCGTTAAGTAATTATAGGTGGCGGCACATAGCGCCGTTAACACAAACCGACGGCGGCACATAGCGCCGTTTACATATAGTAAGGACAGAAAATACATATATATTTCGGATGAACTAAATGGCAGTCGATATTGCCGTTTACATATTATAGGCGGCAATACCCTGGACGTCTAGTTCTAAGACACAGAAAACACAGAAACCTGCATGCAATAACGACGTTTCTAACCCTTCCCGTAGGTTGTTTACATGCTTTAAAAATATAGAAAAATATTAAATACGTAGTATATCATATCCTAAACTAAATCCCCCATGCAACTTGCCTCAATCCCTCCTAATGGAGTGTCGAATCCGAGCTCGAAGAAGCCCGTCTCGCCAGGGAGACAGTTCCTTCCTCCGTCTTCAAGCAATCCGAAACCTCCTCCGATGAAGTTCCTCCGCCTGGATGAGCTTTTGGGCACGAAGTCCTATGTATCACCTCGGTGTAGATGCCTTCGAACCGCAAGAACAAGCATCAGATCGCTCTGCAAATCCCTTCCTCGGCCCTCTTTCTCTCCTCCAGAACCAAAGCAAAAACCCCCTTTTTTTCCTGCGAGATCTGGTCTTATAAAGACCTCTCAAGCAAAGACCAAGCCTAATCCTGACCCTCGGATCTAAACGCATCGGATCAGCTCATTAAAACCTTCCCGAAACGGCCGATCTCCTTAATCCGGAACGGAAAGCTCAAAAACAGGCAAGTCAGTTTAACGTCAACATAGGTTGTCGTCTATCCCAGATATAAACGTCCATCGTTGATGTCGTTTATAGTCTTGCCCATAATTAATAATTAGAAAAATATTAAACGTCAATACCTATCGTCGTTAACATCCCATAAACGGCATGCGATGTTGCCGCTTACAAGCTTTAACGTCAAATGATCTTGACGCCTAGTTCTACACAGAACAGCATTCATTTCATGCAGAAATAAACACACAATGAACAGAATACATTCAAGAAAATTCTAGGGTACTACATCCTCTCTCCCTTAAAATAATCTCGTCCTCGAAGATTGAGTTAAGTTACTCACCGAACAAGGACGGATAAAGCTTCTTCATTCTTTCTTCAAGCTCCCACGTTGCCTCTTCACGTGAGAAGTTCTTCCATAGAATCTTCACAAATGGAATGGACTTTGATCTTAATTCTTGCACCTTCCTGTCCAGAATCTCCACAGGTTGCTCCGCATAAGATAAATCTGGTTGCAACTGAATCGGCTCATAACTGATCATATGAGTCGGATCTCTAACATACCGCCTCAACATGGATACATGAAATACTGGATGCACTGCTGCTAAAGATGGTGGCAAAGCTAACTGGTATGCCACACTCCCGATCTTCTTCAGAATTTCAAAGGGTCCAATGAATCTCAGATTCAGCTTACCCCTCTTTCCGAATCTTATCACACCCCTGGTTGGCGAAACCTTAAGGAAAACATGGTCTCCAACCTCGAATGCCAAATCCTTCCTTCTTGCATCTGCATAACTCTTTTGACGATCCTGAGCCGCTTTTATTCTCTGCACAATCATCTGAATCTTTGCTGAAGTCTCTTGCACTACTTCAGGTCCAACCAGATGTCGATCTCCTGACTCCTCCCAACACAATGGGGATCTACAGGGTCTTCCGTACAAAGCTTCAAAAGGTGCCATTCCTATGCTCGAATGGAAACTGTTATTATAAGCAAATTCCACAAGAGATAGATGGCGCTCCCAATCACCCTTCCATTCTAAAACACAAGCTCGAAGCATATCTTCCAACGTCTGAATAGTCCTCTCGGACTGTTCATCCGTTTGCGGATGAAATGCCGAACTCAACTTCAACTGACTGCCAAAAGCCTGCTGCAAACTCTGCCAAAACCTGGAAGTGAATCTCGGATCACGATCTGAGATAATCGACTTCGGAATCCCATGCAGCTTCACAATATTATCAATGTACAGCCTGGCCAAGCTCTCAACGGACTGCTTCTTCTTCATGGCAAGGAAATGAGCACTCTTCGAAAATCTATCAACGATCACCCAAATGGAATCATTTCCTCTAGCTGATCTAGGCAATCCGGATACAAAGTCCATGGTCACTTGCTCCCACTTCCACTGAGGGATATCTAACCTCTGCATCAAGCCTGAAGGTCGCTGACGCTCTGCCTTCACTTGCTGACAAATCAGACACTTCGCCACAACATCAGCCACATCTCGCTTCATGCCAGACCACCAGAAAGAACGCTTCAGATCCTTGTGCATCTTCCCACTGCCTGGATGAATAGAGAACTGAGATCTATGAGCCTCCTCCAAAATTTCCTTTCTCAGATCAACATTATTAGGGACACAAACCCTAAGATTCAAGCGAATTACATCATCTTCATCTCTGGTAACTCCACTCTTTCCAACCAACTCCTGCAACAACGGATCATCTTTCTGCAACGCAATGACCCGATCAAGAATAGAAGATCTCAAAGACAACTGTGCCATGAACAAGTTACACAATTGAGGTTCTAGAACAGCCAAAGAACTTGAAACGTCATCTAGCATCTTCCAGTCTTGCCTCATCATCTGTCTTTTCCTGCTCAATGCATCTGCCACTACATTGGCCTTCCCTGGATGGTAAGACAGATCAAAATCATAGTCTTTCATGAATTCTATCCACCTCCGCTGCCTCAGATTCACTCCTTCTGCGAGAACAAGTATTTGAGACTCTTGTGGTCTGAGAAGAGCTCAAATCTAACTCCATATAGATAGTGCCTCCAAATTTTCAAAGCATAGACCACAGCTGCTAACTCCAAGTCATGGGTCGGGTAGTTGCGCTCATGCTCCTTACGTTGCCTAGAAGCATACGCCACAACTCGACCACCCTGCATCAGAACACAACCAAGCCCAATCTTCGAAGCGTCGGTGTAGATAGAGAAAGAATCTACATCATTGGGCAAAACAAGCACTGGCGCTGAGGTCAGACGAACCTTTAATTCCTGGAACGCCCTTTCACAAGCCTCTGACCACTCAAACTTGACTCCTTTCCTTGTCAACCTCGTCAAAGTCGCCGCAATAGATGAAAACCCTTCGATGAATCTCCTATAGTAGTCAGCCAAGCCGAGAAAACTCCTGATGTCAGCTGAAGATCTCGGTGTTTCCCAATCAAGAACAGCTTCCACCTTAGCTGGATCTACAGACACGCCTTCTCCCGATATAACATGACCCAAGAAATGGACTTCTTTCATCCAGAAGTTGCACTTGCTGAATTTAGCATACATCTTATGCTCCCTCAGGACACCCAACACAATCTTCAGATGCTCGCTATGAGTCTCTTCATCGGGCGAATAAATCAACACATCATCAATGAAGACTACCACAAAAGAATCCAGATACTGCCGAAAAACTCTATTCATCAAATCCATGAAAACTGCTGGAGCATTTGTCAAGCCAAAGGGTAAGACAAGGAATTCATAATGGCCATATCTCGTCCTAAAAGCCGTCTTAGCAGAATCTTCCAGCTTAATTCGGAGTTGATGATAGCCAGAACGAAGATCAATCTTAGAGAATACAGAAGCTCCTCGCTACTGATCAAACAAGTCATCAATACGAGGTAAAGGGTACTTGTTTTTAACAGTTACCTGGTTAAGCTTACGGTAATCTATGCACAACCTCATCGATCCATCCTTCTTTTTCACAAAAAGAACAGGTGCTCCCCATGGCGAAACGCTCGGCCTGATGAAGCCCTTATCAAGTAATTCCTGTAGCTGCTTCCTCAATTCTGCCAATTCCGCTGGCGCCATGCGGTAAGGTGCAATGGAAATAGGTGCTGTGCCGGGTACGAGCTCAATGCCAAACTCTAACTCCCTTGCAGGTGGAAAACCCAACAAATCTTCAGGAAAGACATCGCTGAAATCTCTGACCACCTCAATATTCTCGACAGATAGATCCTTCTTCGAATCCTCGGTCACAACCACTAGCCAGAAAACCAGGGCAACCCTTGCTTAACATCCGAGTCGCCTTCAAAGCTGAAATCACAAACTTACCCGACATGACCTTGGGCAAAGGGTGAACAAACTCCTCCTTTCCAGGAATCCGGAAAACTATAAGCTTCCGCCGACAATCCATCAAAGCATAATGCTCCTCAAGCCAATCAAAGCCTAAGATAGCATCATAATCCTTCATCTTCAGCAAATAGAAATTACCAGGCAAAACTTGCTCCTCAATGCACACAGAACGCGATGAAAAAACTGCTCGGTCAAGATAGTTCCTGCTGGAGTATGAACAGACAAGGGAACCTCCAACTTTTCCGAAACTAGACCATTCTCCTTATCAAGACCTTGGCAAATCTCTCGGAAATAAAACTATGCGTGGCACCGGTATCAAATAAGACTCTAGCATGCATTCCCATAATTAGAATTGTACCTTCAGTGACGTGCTCTGCCAACTCTGCCTCGTCTCTAGCCAAGGCGAACACTCGAGCCGGAGCCCTTGGTCTCCCTGCTACTCTCGGTGCCGTCTCGCTGCTGCTGGTGCTGCTGCCGCTGCAGTCTGCTGCGCCATCTTCGGACAGTCTCTGATCTTGTGGTTCTTGTCACCACATCTCAAGCATCTCCCGGAAGTCACCCAACACACCTCGCCTCCATGACGCTTCCCGCACTGGGTACACACTGGCTTCTCTGCAATCATACCTCCGCTTGGAGTCGATGCCGCTGCTCTCGCTGGAACCACTGCTCTCTACTGAAAAACTGGGGTCTTCTTCTTCTTATCCTGCTGCTGGAAAGCTGATGCTGGCCTCTTCAAAGAAGCTCTCTTCTCTTCAAGGTAAACTTCCATCTCTGCCTCCTGCATGCAAGCTGCTGACAAAGCTTCCTCCATGGAACGATGTCCTAATGCCACTAGTCTCGTCCTCAGGGACGGCTTCAACCCCATGATAATTTCTTTACCTTCCTCCGCTCATCTGCCACAATGTGAGGCGCATACTTGGACAGCTCCGCAAATCTTGCCTCATACTCAAGTACACTCATTGACCCCTGGGTCAACATCAAAAACTCCTGCTCCATGCGGTCCTGCACGTGCTCTGGAATATACTTCGCCTTGAACAACGGACGAATTCAGTCCATGCAACCTCCATAGCACCATCTTCAAACTGTGTGCGTAGTACAGAGGACCACCACACATCGGCACGCTCCTAAAAAGAAGGTAAGTACATCTAAGATATATTCCAACAATACCCATACTCCTTAAAATCTATCTTTACCTGCAGCATATAAGTAGCTAAGGACACTCTCTCCTCTTCCGCACAACGAAGGGCACGAAGATCTTCTCCGTCTCTCTAAGCCAACTCTCCGCAAGAATGGGATCACTCTCTCCCTTAAAGAAAGGCGGTGTCATCCTCCTGAATCTTTCCATCATAGGCACTCCTCCAAAAACTGCATCCTGAGCTGGTGCTCGTGCCTACAATCCAAAACATCCCTTAGATAACAACTCTTCAGTTACCACCTTGAATAATTCTTGCTGCTACCGACCTGAACCTGCACCTGCGCCTGCAATGCTGCTGTAGTCTGAGCCTGAGTCTGCATCGCATGCACCAATCCTTGCATCAATGCTCCGTAGTCTACAGGTGGTGGTGGGGGTGGCAAGGTACACCAGTCTGGTCCTGAGCCTGCTGATCACCCGCTGACTCATCACCTCGAGCCGGGCCAGCTCCTCTACGTCCACGAGTCGCCATAGTCTGCAAAATAAGCATCCTATTTAATAACCTATCATCCTACATAACTTGGACTAATTCTTTATGCAGACTTGAAATATGAATACAATACTGATATTCTATTTATGTACATATTCAACCTGGATCGCTCTGATACCAATCTCTGTAACGCCCCTCTTAGACCCAGTACAGTTACACCAACTCACATTAGATCTAGTAGAGGTATTAGAGTGGAACGAATCCAACAATTTCCAATACAAGTTGAAATATACACAAATAACTATTCAATTCCAATGATAATTAACAGAACTTGGAATTAAACACTTGCAATCAGCATTTATTCAAAAGCAAATCTAATGCATAAAAGATAACAATAGTCCAAGGTTTATTACAATCCAATGATCAGTTGCATAAAGGAAATTACATAAGATCCTCACATACAAGTGCCACTCTAAAACTCTCTAAGACGAGCTAAGTCTCCACGTCCTCACGCTCTGAGTCAGTTTGCACTAACTCCACCGTATCCTCTGGCTCTCCTGAAATGTTAGGCAAGTATGAGTCCACAAGACCCAGCAAATCACATGGAAGACAGTTCAAGATATTAACATTATATTAATTTAAAACATGGTAGTACATTAGCATTCCATTCATTGATATCATATACTTTCTTACTATAGTTCTAAGTCCATTGGCAATCATTCATTTCATGGTGATTTTAACAATTAAGGAAATAAAAATGTTTCGCATGTAGCATGGAATTACTTATTCATGAAACTATTCGATGTTATGTGACTTACAACAATTCTCATGTATCAATTTCTCACTTATACATGCACTATTCTTTACATAACAATTTTCATGTAGTAGTACTAAAACAATGACATGTAACAAGAAATCCTTTGAACAAGTTCACATGTAGGAATGTAAGCATATAACATGTAGTATGTAGCATGTAGAACAGGTAGACATGTAACTTGTAGCATGTAACATGTAACATGTAGATATGTAACTTGTAGCATGTAGAACAGGTAGACATGTAACTTGTAGCATGTAGTCATTTTCATATAGTTGCCAAGACATAGCCCACACTAAATTAGAGATCAGTAGTCATTTATCATTCACTTATCACCTAGGTAATGCGGTGATGAAGTCATAGTATTTGCGCAAAACGGGGAAAGTCCTTCCCACCTTGACCAGTAGAACAAGTCTACCTCCAGGATTTCAATCCGTTGCCCACGGATTCATTTCTTTACATGTAGGTGAACCATTACCATAGGGGCATCTACGGTGTAGCTCCTTGTAGGAATCTCTAAGATAGCAATGTCTTATTGGCATCATTGTTATAATGCATACACTAACGTATATAATAGATAGTGACATTTCATTTCATACTATTTAACATGTGTCAATGCAATATTTCAAAGTACAACACTTTCTGTTCTGAAATCCTATTTACTGTACAACAGATTTCTATCATGATACTAATATTCATTCTTGCATTTTCATGCATTTTTATTCAATTCTATGTGTAATATATTGTTCAGAAATTCATAACAGAACGTACACATGTCTGAAAATTCTGAAATTTTAACAAAAATTCGAAATCAGTAATTACAATACACATGCCAAATTTCATAATTTTTGATTTCTACAACTATTTTTCATGAATTTAACTCTATTAAATCAACTAACTAACATGGTTTAATATTGAGAAAAGCTCACAATTTTCACATGGAATAGGGATTACTGATATATCATATTTATTGCAGTAATCTAAACATCAATCAACATGCTTCTTTTACATCATTGTACTTATCTTATACAATTTAAACATTGATCATTGTCATGTAATTATGCATGTTCATCATTCATATATATATATATATAAATATATAGAACCTGCACATTATAGCAATAGACAGTCCATAACAATAACATACTCTAGTATTACATGGCTGAAACGCATACATTCACAAATTATACATTTAAAACCAATTCACTCAGATTTCTGGAAATATATGATTCTGTTAAACTTGACGTCAATTAGTATGACGTTTACTATAGTCGATGTCCACATACGTTGTCGTTAAGTAATTATAGGCGGGGGCACATAGCGCCGTTAACACAAACCGACGGCGGCACATAGCGCCGTTTACATATAGTAAGGACAGAAAATACATATATATTTCGGATGAACTAAACGGCAGTCGATATTGCCGTTTACATATTATAGGCGGCAATACCCTGGACGTCTAGTTCTAAGGCACAGAAAACACAGAAACCTGCATGCAATAACGACGTTTCTAACCCTTCCCGTAGGTTGTTTACATGCTTTAAAAATATAGAAAAATATTAAATACGTAGTATATCATATCCTAAACTAAATCCCCCATGCAACTTGCCTCAATCCCTCCTAATGGAGTGTCGAATCCGAGCTCAAAGAAGCCCGTCTCGCCAGGGAGACAGTTCCTTCCTCCGTCTTCAAGCAATCGGAAACCTCCTCCGATGAAGTTCCTCCGCCTGGATGAGCTTTTGGGCACGAAGTCCTATGTATCACCTCGGTGTAGATGCCTTCGAACCGCACGAACAAGCACCAGATCGCTCTGCAAATCCCTTCCTCGGCCCTCTTTCTCTCCTCCAGAACCAAAGCAAAAACCCTTTTTTTCCTGCGAGATGCTGGTCTTATAAGACCTCTCAAGCAAAGACCAAGCCTAATCCTGACCCTCGGATCTAAACGCATCGGATCAGCTCATTAAAACCTTCCCGAAACGGCCGATCTCCTTAATCCAGAACGGAAAGCTCAAAAACAGGCAAGTCAGTTTAACGTCAACATAGGTTGTCGTCTATCCCAGATATACGTCCATCGTTGATGTCGTTTATAGTCTTGCCCATAATTAAATAATTCAGAAAAATATTAAACGTCAATACCTATCGTCGTTAACATCCCATAAACGGCATGCGATGTTGCCGCTTACAAGCTTTAACGCCAAATGATCTTGACGCCTAGTTCTACACAGAACAACATTCATTTCATGCAGAAATAAACACACAATGAACAGAATACATTCAATAAAATTCTAGGGTACTACATTTTGGATCCCTGGATTGTGTGTTTCGACCCTTTAGACTTGAGTTTTTTTTAGATCCATCATTTCAATGCCCAAGCCAATCCGGGAATCCAAATCAGATTCCGTCAGTTCGCACACGCCAATTTAACCCACTCGGTCATGTAGGAGTGAACGACACATCGATCAGATCCCTATTTGGGATTTTGGACCCCCGGGTTGTGTGATTTGACCCTTTCGACTTGACTTTTTTTTAGATCCGTCATTTCAACGCCCAACCCAATCCGGGAATCCAAAATTGATTCCGTCAGTTCGCACACGTCAATTTAACCCACCCGATCGTGTCGGAGTGAACGGCATGCCGATCAGATCCCTATTTGGGATTTTGTACCCCGGGTTGTGTGTTTTGACCTTTAGACTTGGGTTTTTTTTAGATCCATCATTTCAATGCCCAACCCATTCTGGGAATCCAAATCGGATTCCGTCAGTTCGCACACGTCAATTTAACCCACCCGGTCGTGTCAGAGCGAATGGCACGCCGATCAGATCCCTATTTGAGATTTTGTACCCCTGGGTTGTGTGTTTTGACCCTTTAGACTTGAGTTTTTTTTAGATCCGTCATTTCAATGCCCAACCCAATCCGGGAATTCAAATCGGATTCTGTCAGTTCGCACACGTCAATTTAACCCACTCAGTTGTGTAACAGTGAACGGCACGCCGATCAGATCCCTATTTGGGATTTTGTACCTCCGGGTTGTGTGTTTTGACCCTTTAGACTTGGGTTTTTTTTAGATCCGTCATTTCAATGCCCAACCCAATCCTGGAATCCAAATCGGATTCCGTCAATTCGCATACGTCAATTTAACCCACCCAGTCGTGTCGGAGCGAACGGCACATCGATCAGATCCCTATTTGGGATTTTGGACCCCCAGGTTGTGTGTTTTGACCCTTTAGACTTGAGTTTTTTTTAGATTCGTCATTTCAACACCCTTTACATTTCTGTTAGGTTAATTAATTTAGATTTCTTTTTTTTCCCTTTTGACATTCTTTAGTGGTTTCATTTTATTCAAAGTATATGAAATTAATAGTAATACTGACCTGAGGGGCTGGCTGTGAGGGGCATACTCCCTCCATGGCTGAGATCAACTACTGAACTATATCGCCGAAGTGCATCCGTAGCTCTTCCCGAATGAGGGTTCTAATCTCCTCTGCACCACTGATGGGCGGCACAGCAGATGAACTCGCGTATGCTGGAGAGCAACCAAACTCGTATATGAGGACAATATTGGAGTAGTATCCAGGCTATCCCCAAATCTGTATAATCGACCCTTCCTCGGCCCTCCCTCTGCGTCGACCCAAGCCTCCAAATCCAAGTCTGGCTGGGGAGTGCCCTCTGCATAGCGATCCGCCATCGTCCTATCATAGGTCTCTTATAGAACAAATTAAAACTAAATTATTGAAAACAAATTATTTTAATATCTTAATTGAATTCAAAATTTATAGCTTGACTTACAGCAATCGTGCGAGCACTCTCGCTGAGATAGTCATCCGTCCCCTTCCGCTTATGAGTCCAATTAAATAACTCACGAAAAGTAGGGGCACGCTCGAGCTCGTTATGCTTACAATTCTAGAATATTAGTTAGTTTCACAATAATAATCAATGTATTAAGCAATTGAACAATAATATGCTTACCAATTTTTGGCTGTGGGTCGCATAAGATACGGACCCACTAGTATGCACATTCTTCTCCGGATGAGTTGATCGGTTGCGTTTTACCGCCTGTGACTGCTCCTGCCATGGTCCAATAGCCCAATGCTCACAAACGGACTCCCAATAGTCCCTCCTCAGCCAAACAGGATCGTAATCCAGCCAAGCCATAGGATCCCGGTTGCCTGTGGTCTTCATTGCCTTGTCCCGGGCCTCCCACATCGACTTTCTTAAATTAGTCTAGAAAGTAGACTCCCAGACGGCTCGAGCTCGAGGGAGATCCTCAGGTCTCGTGAACGCGTACCTCCGCTGTAAAGAAATAAAATTACTCAACTGTCTGCACTAACAGAGATAGTAATTAAATAAATGACTTCAAATCAGTAAAATTTAATAATACCGTGAACATGTCAAATAATAAATCTCGGACGGGCATCGGGATCTCTCTCCATGCATCCACTGGTCCTGGAATATGTGCGTGGACGAGCGTCGTAATATAGCGGGAAGCAGAACCGGGATCTATCTTCCCCTTGCAATTACACATTAATTTTGTACATGAAATGTATAACATAAATAACAAATACAGTAAGTTTGAAGTGATCAAGTTTACCCTAAGATCCAACATGGTTGTCGTCCCGGTAGCTGAGGCCCCTCCACATCCGCTGCAAGATGCTGGCTCTCCATCTCTGTTGAAAACAATTAAGTACACTATTGTTGTATAAATTGAAAGAAAAGAAACATACTAATCTATGGAAACATACATGTACCTGGTGGTGAGGAAGAAGGGAAAGATGGTGCTACTCGCTTGGTCGACGGGGAGGCGGTCCCTACAAAATTATATGCACATTAGAAAATATGAATTTAAATTGAACAATAATATATAGAGTTTTGTGTTTACATATACGTATACCTGTCGCCGGGACTACCGGCGTGGACGGGGGGAGGCAGTCCCTACATAATTGTATGTACGTTAGATCTCGTGAATTTAATATGAACAATAATATGTAGAGTTTTGTGTGTATATATGCATATACCAGTCGCCGAGACGACCGGCGTGGATGGGGAGGCAGTCCCTGCAAAATTGTATGTACGTCAGAAAATATGAATTTAATATGAACAATAATATAAAAACTCTTGTGTGTACATATGCATATACCTGTCGTGGACGGGGACGCGGACCCTCGGCCTACGGACGTGACTCCGTGCTCCACGTACCATATCTCTATTGAGATAAATAAAGATATAACATGTCATCAACACTCAAATTTGAAGTAGCTATTCAATAACATATATTTAGAAACAACACGAAGTTCTTACAAAATGTAGGGTATATTATCTATATTCATCATCAGATGCTGAAGATATATTTAATTCAGCGTCATCTTCGTCATCCTCCTCGAATTCGTCCTCATCATGCGGGGCTCTTCCTCCACATCAGACTCCACCTCCCGCTTAAGGGTATTTAGGTCAACTTCTTCCTGTTCGTTATCCTTATATAAACAAATTGTTTCATTTATATCATCAACACTGAACTGCGTAGAAGCCGCCAACTCTCGTGCGTCACTCCGATCTGATTGGAAAAAATTATCATTAACACCTTTGAGGTCATCATCAGCCTGGAGAAGCTCATACTCAGGGAATAGCCTTGATTTCACTCTACATGCAGCCCACCAATCTCTCAATTTGAGGGATGAATAATTTGAATAAAAAACTTGTTGGGCTTGTGCTGCCAGAATGAATGGCTCATACGTACTCAACTTGGACTTATGCTTGACATCGACAATCCCATATGTTGTGTCATTACGAATAGAGGTCGGATCAAACCAATGACACTTTAAGAGAATTACATTGTTGTCTTGTCCCAAAAATTGTTGTTCAATGACTTCTTCGAGAATGCCATAATAGTCTATTTCATTTTCATTGTAGGCACTTTCCCTTCACACATACGCCGCTGTTCATCGTAGATTTATTCCGTCCATAATCCCTCGTGTGAAATCGATATCCATTCACAATGTAGTCTGGATAGATGCGTACAATCTTCGAGGGCCCATAACTGATCTCTTGTACTCTTGAATCAGTAACCAAACATTGTTCAACCTATTATTAAAAAGGACAGACAATGACAAATTACGCCAACTAAGTATGCAAAAGAGCATAACACTTATGCTTCAAAATATTTAAACACTTACTCGAGATCTTAACCAAGTAGGAAAAGACTTCTCATGTTCCATTTCAACCTGCACGTCAGTCAGACGTGGATTCCGTTGCAGTATGACTGAGTCAAACTCTCTGCAATGCAAATGTCACACAACCTCTAAGTTCTGCAGTATTTCTCGCAAATGATGTATTTCATTCGTGTTGAGAGCTTACTCAATGTAAGGGTCTAGTTCTACATAATTCATAAATACATAGATCTCCGCAGCTACCAACTCTCTATCTTCGAGTGTGTGAGTAGAAGAATATCTAATGCTCGCCCGGGACACTTGAACACAGAAAGTCGGTCAGACACATTAGAATCTCCACCATCATCATTACGTGGAGGTTGAGTGCGTCGGTTTCAGATCTCTGTGTCAAAGTACATCGAACAAAAGTTGGATATCTCTTTAATAAGGTACACCTGGGTAATGGTGCCCTTAACTTGTGCTTTGTTGCGGACTTTCATCTTAAGATCGTGCATTCACCTACAACAATAATTCAAATGAATACATATGAAATATAAAAGATCGTCGTAATGTGAATAAATTGAGACATAGGAATATACCTCTCAAACAGATACATCTGTCGAAATTGTACTGGTCCTCCGACCCTAGCCTCATATGGTAAATGGATGATCAGGTGCTCCATTGAATCAAAGAATGCTGGAGGACATATCTTCTCTAATTTGCACACTGTATGTGTTATATTTTGCTCCATATTTTACAAGTCATGAAGTCTGAGTTCTGATGCAGATAAAATTCTGAAGAATTGACTCAGCTCAGTCATTGCTCCCCATATTTGCTTCGGCAACAACTCACGAAAAGCAAGTGGCATCAGTCTTTGCATGAAAACATGGCAGTCATGACTCTTCATTCCGTATATTTTCCCCTCATTGACATTTACACAACGGGCAATATTCGAGACATATCCATCCGGAAATCTCAATTGCTTCAACTATTGCAACACTTCCTTAATCTGTCTAGCCCCAAGCACATATGAAGCTTTAGGTTGCACCACTTTTCCACTAACATGCTGCAGCTCTAGTTCTAGACGTCTGCAAAACTTTCAAATCCATTCATGCCTTGACGTTATCCTTCGTTTTTCCTTTGACATCCATAACTGTGTGGAACACATTATCAAAAACATTCTTCTCTATATGCATGACGTCCAGGTTATGTCATATCAAAATTGTTGACCAATAAGGCAATTCCCAAAATATGCTTTGCTTCACCCAATTGTGATCCTTCCCAAAGTCGGGGATTTGTCGGGTACTACCAGCCAGTTGTGATACAGTCGGTAAGTTCTGGACCCGCCTCGCCATGTTTCCACCAGACACCTATTCCATATCTACCTCCTCCATCACAATTGTATTTTTCATAAAATAATCCTTTTGCTTTCGGAAAGGATGGTCACTCGGTAGAAACTGACGGTGACAATCAAACCAACATGATTTTCCCCCAGATTTCAATACGAATGATTTAGAATCCTCCATGCAATAAGGACATGCCAACCTCCCATATGTGCTTCAGCCAGATAACATGTCGTACACTGGTAAGTCACTTATTGTCCACATTAATGCAGCCTTCAAATTGAAATTCTATTTTCTGGATGCATCATAAGAGAGAACCCCATCTGACCATAACAATTTTACTTCATCAATCAACGGTCTGAGATATATGTCTATATTTTTCCCTGGCTTTTTGGACCTGGAATCAGCAATGAAAGGAAAAGATTCTCACGCTTCATGCACATGCCTGGTGGAAGGTTATACGATGTTAGAAATACTGGCCAACATGAGTAGGATCCCATCGAGCCTCCGAATGGATTGAAACTGTCTGTGCATAAACCTAGCCGCACGTTGCGTGGATCC